>JYJE01001361.1:0-27536 GCA_000983655.1 Zymoseptoria brevis
TAGCTATTAAACGACGTCGTCGTAGGTCTATTCGGAGACCCTAAGAAGGAGCTCGATCTTAGTTTAAAGGTAGTCGATATTAAGGGCGGCGCGTAGTATAGCGAGAGGGTAGTAAGGGCGTTAAAAGAAGAACGATGTTACGAGCAAGAGAGGTAGACGTTGCGAGCGTTAGCGCTTACTAAGCGCTAAATCGATAAAACGAGGTTTTGAGAAAATGAGAATCGAGGTAGTGACCTAAACTGCCGTACAGGACGCCATCCATTGCCCGAGCATATATATTCCGACGTGAGGTCCGGAAGAATCGCTAACTCAGCTGCAATCTTACTCGACAGGTCAGAAGAAGTGAGTGTCCATTCTGGAGGCTGCTTTTCTGCAATAAGAGCTGATCTGGAAACAGACAGTAACACCAATTCAAACAAACACAAGCAATACACCTACAATGGCACCAGCTACCATCACCGTCGTCTACCCACAGGGCGGCAAGTTCGACATGGACTACTACAAGTCCACGCACATGCCGTTGGTGCAGAAGAAGTGGTCTTCGCACGGTCTCACGAGCTGTAGGCCCACCCTGCTCCAGGTCCCAATACAAGAGGCCGCCAATGTGAACGCAAACGATCGACTGACACCGTCTTCGTACTACAGGGAAGGTCGTCAAGCTCAGCGATGATGCTCCCTACTCCGTGCTCGCAACCCTCGAGTTCAAGGACATTGCTTCCTGGCAAGCCGCCGCTACCAGTCCCGAGGCCAAGGAGGTTCTGGGCGACGTCCCCAACTATTCCGACAAGGAACCTGTGATTATGTCTGGGGAGGAGCAGTTCACTAGCTAGATTGAGTGACTCTTCAGGGGAATCGAAAAAGCAGAGGGCTTTACCGTAGCTATGAATGACCACTATCCTTCTTGACATCAAATGTCCCATGCATGCTACGGGGCCCACTCTTCATAACTTCGCCGAACTCGACGGCCCACCAACTTCGGTTGACACAAAGCTATCCTCAATCTCTTGCCACACCGTTGTCGATGTCGACATGTCGTTCTCGATGCACTTTACGATCTTCTTGACGACTTCGTCATGCTCAGGGCACTTGCTATGCGTCCTCAATGCCTTCATATCCTTGTACCTTACAAACAACATCACCTCCTTCTCGGCCTTGGGTCTTGTGAAAATGGCATAGGTCAGCACGTCTGGTTCCTCATCTCTCACGAACGTCACAAAGTCCCTATCTTCTCAATCAGTAAATCAACCAGCCCAAATGAAGCTATCAAACCTACCTCAAGACCTCCAAGACCCTCTCCCTATTTCCCACAAACTTCGTCAACGAAACCAAACAATTCCCAAATGGCCTCGCATGCTTCTCCCTCGCTACAAACCCGTCGGTCCGATACCACGCCACCAGTTGCTCTTCCTTACTATACAGACCCTCCTTCTCGACCGTCTTTTGGTACGCCTGAAAGAATTCTTGATCTTTGACTTGTGCTTCCAGCGCAGATTTGTCAGTGTAGATTTCGATGCCGGCGATGACGGGTGCTGTGATGGCGGTGGCTTTGCGCGGAGAGAAGGGCAGGAAGTAGGACCAGGTTGTGCAGAGGGAGGAGGGCTTGGTGTAGTATTCTCGGGCGCCGGCGCGCATGAGGGAAAGGATCTGTAACTGAGTGTTAGCGATGTTGTGCGGCATTATTCGAAGCGTGCGAGCTGTGATACCCGTTCTTGCTTCTCGGGCGAGGAGGGGTGGAGGGTACAGAGAAGGGCGATTTCTTTTGACATTGTGGTGGTTTTATGGGCTGATCGGATGAAAAGTGAAGTCAGACGTTGTGGTTTTCTTCTTGACTCCTACCTACCGTACTCACTAATAATACAAGTAAGTCGTGCAAAGGGCAATGGTCGTGTAAGTACCTACTGCTTCATGCTTGCTCAGATTCAACACAAGCTGGACCGAGGTCCCATTCATGCAAACCGAATATCTGCCAGCTTCGACATGGACTCAATTTCCGATTTGTGCAAATGATCACAGAGCTTGTCATAGAGCTGATATCGAGGTGGAGATCTCAGTTGAGCATTCATAGCGCTACCTAGCTATCCAATACAAACAGCAGGGTCTTCCATTCCGGAATACATGGATGGTCATCACAGGTCGAGCGACTTGTCCGCGAGAGCGCGAGGTCTTGGGTGGTCGCAGAGGTCCCGTCGTCATTGACTGTCAGAATGACACAGAAGCATAGCGAATTCAGATCAGGTAAAGCACAAAGTTCCCAAAACTCCAATCGTAAGGTCCCATTCATTTCCCTCATTCCCAGTGACACCGTGTGCCGTATTCTCCACGTATGCCTCGAAAGTAGTCCAGTCGCTCCAGTCGCACCAGGTCCTTTCTCATTCCTTTGGACGCCCAATCGAGGTATAAAGACACTATGACACCGTCGCATGCAACCCACAAGCTGATTTGTCGCTCACTGCCATGCACCTGCTTGCCACGCCTCGCTACCCAATGAGGTTCTTTACCCGCACTTCAAGAAGCCTGCGCGATCTTCATTGCCAGCTTTTCATCCAAAGGCTTCTGCTTCGGCTTGAACACCGCATCCTGACCGACCATCCGTCGAGACAGAGCTCGGTCGAGTTTGGCGCCCAATGCGATCTTGCTGACCTCTTCTGTCTTGTTGCTGCTCATCACGAAGCGCTGCTTGTCCGCACGCTCGTCGTTCATGCGGTCGAGTGTGTCGGCGAAGGAGCGAATGTCTGCTGTCTTGGGATCGGAGGCGGAAAGAGACATTGTGCTGCCGCGAATGGAATTGCCGTAGAATGTGCGCTCGCCTTTCTCGAGAATGGTCTGTGGGACGAGGAAGGCTTGTTCACTGTAGCGGGAGCTGTATTGCTGGGATGGGGAGCGGTTGGAGGTTGTGTCGAGAGTGGGTGCGAGCGAAGGCTGAAGCGATGGTGCGCCCGAGTAGGTGCTGAAACGAGCGTCGTTGCGACTCTGCGGGGTCTCAGTCAGCATTGCGGTCTGGCGATATGCCTATCATTAACGAGCTAAGACGCGACAGGGACATACCATGATTGCTAGTCGGTGGTGATGTTTTGTGTGATGAAAGTGGTCCGTCGCTGTGGGGCGTACTCGTGGCTGCCACGCGAAATGAATTAAGGTTCGGAGCGGAGGGGGGTAGGGGGGCCAGGGGACATTACACGGGCCAGGGCACGAGAAGTGATGCTGGACTTCCAAGGTTGGAGAGGCCGTTGCGAGAGGTAGGGGGTCGTTCGGCAGGGCGGTTCGGTCGTTTTGATCGGAGGTTTGATGAGGTCGCAGAGGGGGTCGATGTTATCCCTCGCAGATCTTGCAGAAGTGGAGTGAGACAGGTGGTTGAACAGGGCACGGATTGTGTCACCATGCACTGTGGTGTTCCGCAGGAATGGTTGACCAGGGCAAGATTGCAAGAGCAGTGGGACCCTCGTGGTGAAGTCAGGAGGGAAGACTGTTGCGACACGTAATAAGTTCTCTGGAATCTAGAAGGGACTAAGAGATAAAAGTAGGTCTAAGTATCTTGTCGATACAAGAGGAAGGGACGTGGTCGGTTTTCGTAGGTGGAAAAGGCATAAATGAGAGGCTGGAATCTGTGTCTGGGATGGGAGGGATGATATCGAGATGGGTCCAACTCCACGTCCAACTCCACGTCCAACTCGCCTACTCTACATTTCGACCACGTCATTGGCACCATGTGTTTGCAACGAGAACAACTATATGGCCATCGATATTGGCAAATTTTGACCCGCGATCATTTGCGATACACATGACACCTCCCGAGCTCCGTTAGAACTACTACGATGAGCTATGGAGAATGGCAGAATTGCGTCCGCCTGATGGATTTTTTCATTCCCTCTCAGCATGTCACATTGGAAGACCAGCTGCTCTGAACCGACCGACATGCCTATTTCTTCTCAATGTTGCCCATGTCACCAAGATGCTCCTACATGAGATGCTCAAAGGTACTGGAAATAGAAGCAATGCAGCACACGTGCGCGTGGTGGTCCTAAACACTACCCAATCGGCGAATTTATGCGTCGCTCATACATACCAGCTACCGGGGTCGGGAAGGCAACTCGTTCAGCATAACCCTGTCGCTTGGGGGCGTGGTCGCACATGGCAAACATGCAATGTGGCATGCTGTGTACACGCAGGCGGCCATGGCTTAGGCAACCTTATCGATGAGCAAGGATCGATGTGCAAACGTCGAAATGTTGCAAAGAATCGCGGCTCGTCGTGGCCCGTGGCATCTTGTGACCCGCGCCGACGGACAGACATTGACAATCGCCGCAGCAAATACTGCCATGGTTGATGGCGCCAGGCCCTAATCGATCGCCGCTGCCAGACTGGGAAGCGCCAGGTACTTCGCGGTGGACTTTTGTGTCTAGCGCGATCCCGATACAGCTCCGCGGCGCTGGCATAGCCGGAGGTGTACACCGGGCATCTGATGGATCGATGATTGCAGGGCGACCTTCAAGCTGCGGGTGATCGTGCCAAAGGCAGAATGCAGAGGGGAGTGGAATGTTTCACATCGATCACATCGATCACATGGCCAATCGGCAATGATGTTATCGTCAGGCTGCGATTCTGGACTTCAGATCCCTTTGGCGAACTCTGGAAACGGACTTTGAAGAGTGCAGACCTGCTCGTCTCGAACGCGTAAAGATCTGGTAAGTGTGAGTTCGGAAACGTGACGAAAAGGCGAAGTGTCTGCCGGCGGAGATAAAGGTCAGCCTATTTTAGCGCGTGATCAGCTCATCACGGCGACCTCTCCCCAATCTCCCACCTGTGTTGGTCAAAGATGTGTTCGTCTAATTGTCTCATGTACCTTTTGCTTGCCTCTCAATCATAACCATAAGCGTCGCTACGTCTGCCTTGGCCTGACATCTTCTATTCGGTGACATAGGACAGTTTGGGAACGACGCCAACGTTGGACCCTTCGACACGATCTATACCACGCCCCAAGCAAGGCACCCCGCTTCAGCTGGTCAGCGATCTGGCAACTATCGACGGGAAAACATTGCCAAAAGGTGTACCACCAGGCCGTTGGTAACGATCTGTACATGCTCAAGAGAAGGAGAGAATACTTCAAGCACTACGACGCCTCGAACAAACGGTCTTATTCCAGGCGAGAGCTGTGGCGATAACGCCTCGGCCGCTGGGCCAACCGAGCACGCCAGTCTATGGAATAGCACACAGACATCATGAATGCCCACAGTGGAGTCGAGCCCGGGATCTCGAAGGCTAAGAAAGCTGCTATCAATCCTTTATCGGTCGCTGGCCCTGGCAACTCGGCGCCAATATCGTTCTTCTTGAAGTCCGAGAAAGAGATGGAGCAGACTACACGTAGAGGGCGGACACCATCGCGAGGCTCAGAGGCTCTGGCGAAGACTAGTGCTATGGGCGACAGCTCGTTTGGAGTGCAGAGTCTAGAGGAGACTCTGAGACCCTTTTCCACCGAACAATCACCGTCAAGAACCGATAGTATAAGTACCGATCGGTCTTCCAATGTAGACCGGACGGCGTCCGCAGGCCGTAAACGCAAGCCGAACCGAGTCCATCCTTCGATCAGATCAGCCGGCCAAAGGATCATTAGCTCAGATCATTCATCCTCGCAAACCTCTTCCACTTCTCCCGTGACTCCAGAGCCATTTTTCCGCACCTTGGGCGTCCGCAGGGGCTCTGCAGGCTCATCTGCCAACATGAGCCAGCCGGTCACGCCAATCAGACTCAGCCCGCATCCCGGATCGGCAGCGTCCAGCACACCCCGCTCAACATCGCCCAAGTCCTTTAGACTGAGCGACGAGGACGAGACTGGCAGTCAAGCCCTGCAGTCCTCGAACGGCGATGAAGGCGACCATTCGCTGCTCGAATGCACGCCACAGTTCGTTATGCCTAGCCTAGCAATGCCGACGCGCCGTCCGTTTACGGAGAAAGGAAAGCAGATGGGAAGGGCCAAGATCATGGTCGTCGGATCGAAGGGCATCGGCAAGACCAGCCTCATCACTTCAATACTGCGCTGCAGCGAAGACGTCGTGCATGTTGATCACTCGGCCACGCCTCTGAATATTGGAGCATCGTTTGCAACGGACGGATCTGAACAGTCCACATTCGCAGAGATCACGGCATCAACTCGCCAATATCCCGCATGGCGGACAGTCTTTGAAAACAGAAGAATGCTCCTGCGAAGGAACAGCGTTGGTGAGGGGATCCTGGAGCGTAACTTGACCTTCATCGATACTCCTAGTGTTGAGGATGATCAGTCCTGCCGTCAACTTCTGGAGTTCACGAAAGACCTGCTCCAGCGCACAGCTCGAATAGAGAGCATGACCGACAGTGAATTGATGAGTCTACTGAGTGGCGACGGCGGTGTTCAGATTGATGCGGTGCTCTATCTGTTTGATCCTACACCCGATGCTGCATCCCCATCTGGACTGAGCTCTGCACATCAAGACCTCCTGCAACATCTGTGCAAGTGGACGAACGTTGTCCCACTAGTTGGACGAGCGGACACAGTCTCCTTTGAAGCGCTGAAGCTGCGAAAAGAGCAAATCAACGACACGCTGAGATCTATCAAAGCAGAGCCTTACCATCTTAGTGAGCTCAGCGAACAGCCGGATCAGGAACCATTTGCCGTGTCTTCAGCATATGGTGACGACACAGATGTCATTGATGCCAGCATCCTTATGTGCTCAGCATACATGCCACCACTGGTGCCCAGCGAACTTTCCAGAGTTGTCGACTGCTTGTTGTCTTCCGATAACGTGGCTCGACTGCGACACCTGTCAGCCGCAAAGTTCCTGCTGTGGCGACAGGAGAATCTCGGCTACCACATCGACTTCCGCAAACAGGCTATGCTCCAATCACCACAGCTTGGGTACCAGACGACCGAAGTCACCAGCTCAGGCAGCTGCGTAGAAGACCCAAGCAAGGTCCTCGTGCCACACTCATCGTCGAGTTACTATCGATCCGCATCGCCGGCCATCTCAGACAACTCGGCGCTCTCCGGAGCCGTCATGGGAACCTCCGCCTTCGCGCTTGCCAAATACAATGACGAAGCACAAGTTACAGAGCCCTTTCGCCAGGTCAGACTCGCAAAATGGGCACAGGACTTGCAGCGCAGCCTGAACAACGAGCGCCGTCGATACCAGCAGATGTACACCAGTCCTCCCGCAGAATGGAACGCCAGCCGTGACGGAAATGCTCACGCTATGGTCACTACTAAGGAAGGCCAGCGTCCGCCTCGCGGTCGTCTTGGCGGCGACCTCGGCGTCATTGACCCTCGCGACCCTCTCGGTGTGCTTTTGTTCGCTCAGGCCTTCCGAAGGAGAGGTTTCTTCGCGCTGCAGATGGTGGGCGGTTGCGGACTGGTGGGTGCTGTGGCATACTGGATGGTGAAGAATTGGATGGACGTGCAGGACTTCTTCGGATTCACCCAGCCAGCGGTCATGGTGCATGCCATCCCTGTTCTGCCACCGCCGTCGTCGAGATACTCAACTCCCATCTCCTGGCTGGAAGCGACGCCGTTTGGCGGCCTGTTCGGTTGGAGTAGGTAGCTTTGAGGCAATTCTCTGATGGCTTACGAAGATAGATGCACCAAGGCAGCAGTTTTGATCGCTGACTACAGCTCTGCCGATTGTTTGCTCACGTCTGTTTGCACAGGGGAGACTGCAAAGCAACAGCTCCAGCTTCCGGGATGATTTCTTCAGCGCTGACTTGGACAGCCCATCTTCCAATCTCACAGTCAAGACGCCGTCCCAGCCACGGAAGCAACGGTCCAGGGATCGTGCGTACCCAGCTTCTTCAACGACAATTTTTAGAAGGGAATCCCCTGCCATTCGAAGGAGGCCGCTGCTCAAAGTAAGAATGTAAGGCGAAGTCGACTCTTTATCCTTATCAAAAGAGACCGGGAAACTGGATACCCTTGTCGATAATCCATCTCTGCCCTCCACGCGCGCCCAGATTAACGCAGCGTTTGCTCGCCTTACTTACTGATCGAGCCAGATCTTCGATGATCATTCCCATCCATCACTCTCGCACGGCGATACCACGTCTCACACCACGACTCGAGGACGTTTTTCAACAAAAGTGCACCGAGTCGTCGGTCACGACGGGTTGTGATTGGACCGAATGACAGGGATATTCCAGCTTCTCTCAAGGCGTTTCATGTCCGGAATCGACTGAGGACCCTGTTCTGCTAATCCATCGTTTTATTATTGTCTGGCCTGTTCTTTCGTTTCGTTTCGCCTTATCCCCATCTTTCTCCTGCATGAAAGAGCTGTCAAGTACCGGTCGCACTAGCCATCATGCCGCAGCAAACAATGTTGATCGGCTTGCTTGCGCAACGTCACTCCTCCCGTTTCTCAAATGTTGCCTTGGTCCACGAAAAAGCTCTCAACCAGCGCCACCGTGAACGGTCTCCTGTCGTCACCTTCGCGACCGACGACGATGAATCCCGTTGTTTGGAAAATCGTCAGCGGCGTGCTGCTGCTATGCGTGCTTGTACAGCAGTATGGCGCTCAAACATCGTTCGTGAGACTGCGAGCTGCGGCACCGAGCAAGCAGGAATCTCATAAAGAGGCACACCGGACAGCAACATCATGGACCTTCGACCCGGCGCGAGACCGTGACAATCACGGCTTGACGACCAAACAATGCGACGCGGCCTTCCCTGAGCTTTACCATCAGATTGAATTCTCACTAGATCACTGGAAGGGTACAAAGATCAAGAGCGACAACATCAAGCTACTGGGAGGGAACGATGGCGGTGTCCGGTTTCTCATTCACGATCAGCAACTTCGAATCATCGAAACACGCGGTCTCCATCGAGAAGACTTTCGTCACCGAATCATCGCGGTCGCCCAGCAGATCCTGCGCGCCATCACGGCCGCCGAAGCCGCGAATGAACCTCTGCCAGATATTGAATTCACCGTCATCGTGGACGACAAACCTTACCTCCACAAAGATCCCTCCGCTGCGCTGTGGAGTTTCGCGAAGCAGCAAGCCAACAAAATTCACGACAGTATCTGGCTCATCCCAGACTTCCACTTTTTCGGCGCACCTCCGGAAGCTGAGAATTTCCATCTCATGCAGACTCGAGCTCGGCAGCACGACGCTCCGCTCGAGGACAAAATCCCCAAAGTGGTCTGGCGAGGCGTGGAATGGACAAATCAAAACCTGAGAAAGCCTCTGCTGGAGGTCACAGCGGGGAAGCCATGGGCTGACGTGGAAGCCATGAAGTGGAAAGATCCGAACAGTGTGATTTCAATGGACGAATTCTGCAAGTATCGCTACGTGGTCAACACCGAAGGTCGCTCGTGGTCGGCTCGTTTGACGCACCTGCTCAACTGCGACTCGCTCGTGCTGGGGCACGATGTTGAATGGGTGGCGCACTACTATCACCTCTTCGACACGCTCAACAACTGCGTGAGAGTCGAGCGGGACTGGTCGGACTTGGAAAGCACGATTGCGTATTATGACGAGAACCTCGACGAGGCACAGAAAATTGCGAATCGGACGAAAGAGATGTTCAGGGATCGGTATACCACACCTGCGGCCACGGCTTGTTATTGGAGGAAGCTCATGCGCGCCTGGAGCACTGTTGCTTTCGAGCCAAAGGTGATCGACGAGACGAAGAAGGGAACGATAAGATTGAGAGGCATATCGTTTGAGGAGTTCATGTAAGTGCATGGCAATGTGATGTCATGACAAGATATGCGAGAAGCTGACGCGAACAGTGTGCATGACAATACCCGCGACTACCCATATCGAGCAAAGGCCGGATGATGGTCTGATGCAGTTTGGTGGGATTAGAGACTCAGTAACTTCCAGGCGACGTCCTGTCGAGGTTAGCAATGCGTGCAGACCGCGCACGAAAGAGAGCATTTACGAGCAGTGATCATTGCAGCCACAGACGACTTGCATGCTCCATCCTAGCATCGCAATACTCACTGAGCAGGATCATCCAGGTCTCATAGACGTTTACACCATGCGGCTCTCCGAGGGAACAAGCAGGAATCGAGTCGAATCGAGCTGGGGTGCATGGGTTCGAGGGGAGAGAGGAGAGGAGCGAGGCGAGGATTTACCTTAATGGAATGAGCGACTCGCTGCAGCATGCAACCCACAGCAATAGTGATATACCCATAGTAGCGACAAGGTGAATTCGCAAAGATCGTGTATGAGAGTCTCGACTCATCTGAGGTATATCGATGTTCGTGAAGGCGCACGTGGACGGATAGAAGTAGAACTACCTTAGCGCGCCGAGCGAGCCCACATTCTTCGGCCGGGCAGTCATTGACACTGGACTTCTATTGTTTTGCACTCGAGTCCATCGATAATTGTTCACTTTCACCATTCTCGACTTCAAATCACCGCTCCGCCCCATTCGACTTCCATCCTCTCTTTAATCTCCCGACGCTCCGCCGCACACGACGACCGGCATACCGCGACGACTTCCTCACTTTTCTTCGACACACACACACACATCTCATCGCACGTGCGAGAGAATTCATCGACCACGAGCCGTTGCTGTTGACGAACCGCTGGCTGGAGCTCGCATCTGATACATACATACACGCTCTCATCACCGAGCTCGTCAAATCCGCATCGATCATCGTGCCTCACTCCATCACCTCGCCGCCTCGATAATTCCCTCATTCAACCATGGCAACTGAACACGCCGGTCTGCCCAACGGCACGGGCTACGCGCATCAAAACTACGAGCAGAACGCTTACGCCTATGCTTCCAACAACGCTACTTCTCAGCAACCCACTTCGACTTCGCCCGCCAACTCCGCCCCTTCGCAACCTGAGATCTCCAAGGATGAGGTCGGCTGGTACTTTGTCGAGCAATACTACACCACCTTGAGCCGGAGTCCTGAAAAGCTCTACCTCTTCTACAACAAGCGCTCGCAATTTGTGTCGGGCCAAGAGACGGACAAGGTCGCCGTGTGTGTCGGACAGCGCGCCATCAACGACAAGATCAAGGAGCTCGACTTCCACGACTGCAAGGTGCGCGTCACCAACGTCGATTCCCAAGCATCCGACTCGCACATCGTCATTCAAGTCATCGGCGAGATCTCCAACCGCTCGCAGCCTCACAAGAAATTCACCCAGACATTCGTTCTCGCAACTCAGACCAATGGCTACTTCGTCTTGAACGACATTTTCAGATACCTGGTCGAGGAGGAGGATGAGGCCGAGGTCGAGGCCGCAGCGCCTGCGCCTGCGGAGGAGGTCCAGCAGGTGTCCGGCACCGAGAAGAGCGAGTCGAAGCGCAAGTCGATGCAAGCAGAGGCCGAGCTGAAGACTCTGATCAGCTCCGCCGAGCCGGCTGTAATCGAGCAGGCTGCCAAGAGGGTTGACAAGGAGTTGGAGGAGAAGGCCGTCAAGCCCGCCGAGGATGCTCCAAAGGTCAATGGCAACCATGTGGCCGAGGAGGAGTCCAAGGCGGTGGAGGAGACTCCAGCGCCTGTTGAAGAGACGAAGGAAGAGCCCGTCGCAGAGACTACAAAGACTGTCCCGGTTGAAGAGGAGAAGATCGAGCAGGAGAAGCCCAAGGACCCCGAACCAACACCTGCCATCTCGCCAGTCGCTAAGAAGGCTGCACCAGCACAGCCCGCTCAAGCACCGAAGCCCGCCGCACCAGCTGCACCTAAGACGTGGGCTCAGCTCGCGAGCGCTAGATCCGCTGTCGCTATGCCAGCCATTCCGACCTCCGCTGCGGCCACTACTGGCGCTGCCCCACGTGCGGCTCCAGCTGCTGCCAAGGTCGCCACGCCTGCTGCTCCGTCGTCTGCTTCAACCACTCCCTCCGCACCCGCCGCGCCCGCCGCACAGTCCACTCCAGCCCAACGCCAGGACACATCCGGCTCGGACTCTCAGGATGAGTGGACAGCCGTTGGCCATAGTCGCCAGCAATCTCGTCAAGTCAACGCACCCCAGCAGGACCAGCCTCAACACCGTGGTTACATTAAGAATGTCCAGGATAACGTCAACGCTGAGGAACTGAGGTCGATCCTCCAGAAATTCGGCGATGTCCTCTACCTCGACATCGCCCGCCAAAAGGTACTGCTCGCTCGATGCCATGCCTCCACTGCAACAATATGCTAATAGAAATTCCAGAACTGCGCTTTCGTCGACTTCAAGACCGCCGAGGGCTACAACAAAGCCACCGCGACTCCATTCGAGCTCGGCGGCGAGACCCTCTACGTTGAGGAGCGCCGCATGCGCCCGGGATCCACTCCATACGTCCCTCGCGGCCAATACCAGGGCGGACGCGGAAACGGCCGCGGTGGCGCCGGTGGCCAGAACGCTCCTCGTGGAGGCAACTTCCCTCGCGGCAACGGCGCTCCTCGTGGCAGTGGTGGTCGTGGTGGCTTCACTCCAGGTCGCGGCGCTGCTAGAGGCGGTGCGCAGGCTTAAGAGCTTGCGTTCTCGTCCTGCTTGTCGGCTCCGTCTGCTTTTCTCCCCCTCTCATCATCCGGCTCTGCGTCCCGTCATGACGAAATGAACGACCTGTCCTCCTTTATCTAATGTACTGTACCATCACCATTGTCACCAACATGGCTCGCGCTCATACCTTTCATACACACAATCGCAAACACACACTTGGACCTAGATGTCCCCTGGATGGTTTGCTAGGACGATCGATCGAGCGCTACGCAAAGAATGAGAATCTGCAACCACGAACGGACAAAAAGCGTAAACTTAGCTCGGAAAATCTACAATCGAGAGGCTGTTCTGCATAGCGGGCTCATGTTGCTGTTCTTTTCTTTGCCTTTCGATACTCCTCTGGCACTGTTCGCACGTTTCTGGATCTAGCGATATTGGTTTTGGGCGGCATCATCGGTCTGGCACACGACTGAATGGGAAGACTCAGGAGCGAGACGGTTTCGCGGCCGAACATTGGTCAAATGCAAGGCCAAGCGAGGAAAGGCGAGCGGCGGGGGAAGAAGGTGTTTGATGTATCGATCGGTGGGCGCTTCATTGTTTGCATTGGAGGGCATCGGGAAAACAAAAGGGAGCGTGTATGTATGAGCGTATATTGTCGTCTGTTGAATATGGTCTATAGGAACACCAACGTGCTATGTGATCTTGCTCGGCCCTCTGCTTCTTCCACGACGCCTGGGTGCTGTTCGGGTCGAGCGCCTTGGTCCTTTCTACAGCGGTAACTGCTCGACTCACGTCTTGGGCGCTCTCTATGGAATCATTTGCAAGGCGGATACTTCAGGTAGTCACGCTCGCAGACTTTTACGAGGATACTATGCAGCGAGCGCATGTGTAATTCGGGAGCCTGCAACTTGATCAATTGCCTGATGTTGATGTGAACCGGGTCCGGCGCCGGCGCCGAAGCGGTGCAGTCTTTCGAAGTTTCGAGCTAGTCGTGGTAAGTCCAGCTAAGCTAAGAAGGTGCAAAGGAATATATAGGCTGATGAGACCTGCCGTAGGACCTCCTCTCTGTCGGCATTGTTCAGATCGACGGCGACTTGATATTGAAAGACGCAAAGACCCTCTCGTTCCTTCACTTTGTCATCACGTACGCTTGCTTCACAAATCACTTTCTGAACGGCGACAGAGCAGAGTTGCCTACTTCGCAATCAATCGATCGATCAGCTCCACCCTAGGCTACGAAGTCTGGCACAACATGAACTTCGTCATTAGCTGGTTCGAGATCGTCGGCTTACGCCAACGCATCTCAACCTCTTCCTCCTCACATGTCGGTTCGCCTACACGACAGTCTCACGCAGTGTTCGAATACACGGAGGCAACTTCAATCATGCTTTCCTTGGCGCCGATGTTCTTCATGGCAGCACATCAACCCAACCTTTGGTGAAAATTTCCACATCCTTTCGTGGAAGACCGAAGGCGTTGAGGAGCATTTGTGGATTTGGCCGGATCTTGATCTTGCGTGGAGCGCTGGTCCGCGTGTCAATTTCCCGGGTCGTTCGTCGCATGCATTGGAGGGTCATCGAGCAATTCAGAAGCCAACACATGAATTCATCAGCGCATGCCGTCGACTGCTAGCGATCTACAGGAATTGAGACGCCGAATCTGGAGCTGTCGGTACTGTCTTGCTTGTCTTCAGGGCTGGGCACTATTTTTGCTCTTGGTCCAGAGTCTGTACTACCAAATTCCGCAGGGAGGCCCAGACGATTCTCCAGCGGAGGCTTCGGCGTGGCAGTGTTCTGCGTCGCCATCAGTGGTCTATTCCATTCTGACCAAGAGCAGGAAGGTATGCGGGCGACGAAACAGTTCCGACTGCTGCTGAGGTTTGTAGTGGTGGTTGTACTGATTTCGCTGTCGTTGTTCAAGGGCGCTCAGTTCGCGGGATTTGGTGGGGACGTTGTTAATCATGAGTTCGCTTGTTGTGGAGTTGTTGACGGCGAGTAATGTGCATGATGAAATGTTTGGGAGGGAGGAGAGGTGTCGGTACACCAGGCAGGCGGTGTAGGAGGGAGGGTTGGTTGAGGTAGAGGATTTGGTCGCGGACAAGGAGAAGTATAGTGGTGCAGTAATTGCTTGATGTCTCTCGCAAGGAGATTTCACTTGACAAAGATGCCAATTAGGAACTTTGACTGTCATCGCCATTGCTCGTCTCTATAACGCTTCTGTTCTTCAAAGTCGTAATCAGCGAGCAAGTTCTCAGCTAACTCATCGCAAGTACGCCGCAGCTCAAAGGACAACCAACCTTGAGTAAATGACCTAGCCTGCCATCAAGCGACTGTCCGATCCTTTTCGATTTCCGACATTTTGTCGCCGAAGTTTCCTCCCATGCCCTCTCTCTTCGAGAATGCCCAAAGCGAATCTGTTCGCTTTTCGATTCATCATTCATCCTCAACTTCTTATTTTCCACCTCCCAACTGCTTATACGCCTTGTCCCTGTTCTAATATCAGCCTTTGCCTTCCTCGACAAATATCACAGGATGCTACTCACCAACTATCGTTGTCAAACAGCAACCCCTCAGGCGCCCAGGGCGCGCCCGTCTCGTCCTTCTTACCGAGCTTTCGGAAGGCTTCGTCCACGACGTTCTTATCGACCATGACGCCGGACTCGGAGCACTTGGCTTTGGTACGCAGTTCGGAGCACAGGCTTTCGAGGTCGAACTTGCCGGACTGGAAGTCGGGATTTGATTGGAGTTGGTTCCTTGCACATTGTTAGTGTTGTCTCGGAGATCATGGGTATCGGGTGCCTATCATACCATATATTGTTGCAGCTGATGAATTGCCCACTGGTCTTTGGCGGTGAGGCTTGTTGCTGCTGTGGAGGCAGGCCAAAGTCATCGTCTCCGCCATCGCGCGCCTTCTCAATTTGCGCCATGAGAGCCGCGCTGGGAGCGGTGTCTTTGGGTGTGCGGTCGTTCGTGTTCAGATTTGCGTTGCTCTGCTGAGGTGATTGCAGGATGCCGAACAGGTTGCTCGGTGATGCGAAGTCGAAAGGTGCTGAGTTCAGGGCATCATCGAAGAAGCCGCCGGTAAAGTCTCCCCCTCCAACGATGGCGTTGTTGCTCTCTCTGTAGTCGCCGAAGAGGACGGGATCGAAGCTGCCAAGGGATGGAACATTGTAGTCCACCGAATTCATGCCACTCTGCTGCGAGTCGGTGTTGAGATTGGCCAGGTTGGCATTGTCCTGATAATGCTTTTGCGAAAAGCAGTCGGCTTGATTGTCCTTGTTGGCAGGACTGTTATGTGATGGTTCAGGAGAGGTCCCGCAGGAGCTGTTGCAAGTGCCATTCATGTTCCATTGACTTTGCGAGCTCGCACTGGGGGAGGTGGTGTCACTAGCATTGCTCCCGCTGTTGAACTGAAAAACTCTGTTGAGGCCGGCAGTGCTGTCACCACCGTTGTCGATGTTGTAATTCGTCGAAGGGGCTGGTTGCGTCGCGGTCGATGAATTATTCTTAAAGTAGTCTTGATTATTCGCAGACTTCAAGATGCTCGGGCTGAACAGATCACCAAATGGATCACTGCCACCGGTCATCTGAGGAAGGGTGCTGGCGAAGCCGTGCATGTTATTGTCTGTGCTGTACGGTGCGAAGGGCATGTTGTTGCTGGCGTATTGCGATGGGCTGTTCGTGGTGGGAGGGGTGATGAGATCGTTTTCCTTCGGGCTCAGGCTGCTGCTTGTCCTTGTTGGTGCTTGCAGTGCTGGAGGCGATGTGCTGTCCTGCTTGATGAGAGGGCTGAGACCACTTGATCCAAACACTTGGCTTCCAGGGAGTCCCCCGAATTTGGGAAAGTCGAAGTTGAAGTTACCATTATATGAGGAACCACTGGCACTCCTTTGTTGTGCGTTCGCGGCAGAGAGAGGCGGTGATCGGCCCACGGCGCCGGAGGATGAAAGTCGTTTCCTGTATTCGCGAAGCTCGGTCTGCAATTGCTCCACCTGTGCTTTCAGCAGTCCGTTCTCATGTTTGTCGGCCTCCTGTGCCTTGGACAGCTCCGTGACCTTGGTTTCGAGATCTTTGAGATGCTGCTCCTTGCGCTCGCGGAAAGCTCGTTGTGCGGCTCGGTTCTGTGCCTTGCGTTTCTAAGTCATAGTCAGCATGAGGACAAGCGGTTGTTGATATCCGTCGACTTACGGTCGTCGGCTCATTGGTGAGAGGTTTCCTGCCGGGCTTCTTGGCTCCGCTCTTCTCGCCCTCTTGTGTCTCTTGTCTCTTCGCATCTCCCTCCTCTGCATCGTGTTCATCACGACTCTTGCGCTTCTCGTGTCCATCACCTGCATTGGCATAGATATCATCGCTGCTGTATTGCCGTCCGGGAAGTGCTCCGATCATGTCGCCACCCAAGTCTGCGTTCTCGAAATCGAAGCCAGAGTCTCCGTTCAGGTAGTCCAGCTCGGGCGTATAATCGATATCGAAGTTGTCCATTTCTCCATTTTGTGGGCTCAAGAAGACCTGATTGCCATTGGCATCCATTGTGATTTGATTGTTGTCGGGATCGGAAGCGGAGCGCTTGATTGTAACGGGGCCGGTGCCGGTGGTATGCTGAGGATTGTTCGAATTCGAATTGAGCGCAGCCACGAGGAGATCCTGCTGGTTCGCCGACAGATACGGAGTAAATTGCGACGCAGACCGCTGTGATGGAGCGTCCATCGACTGTAATTGAGGTGAGTGGTTTGTTGGTCGAGCTGTTACCGGCAGTCAGCATGCGTCCGAGACTCTTCGAGAAGATGACAGCTCGGACATGTGCTATTTCTCTGCGCCGGATAACGACGGAAAGATGTCTGCTCACCTGGAGGATGTTTGTCCGTCGTCGCAACGAGGTGGGGTGTTTCTCGACTGACGTGGATATGATGGGCGTGTCCCTCACTTTGCGACTGAATGAGGGGTCTTTTGACGTCGTACTCAGGCCGCGATGGTGACAATGGGAGTCTGGGCGGTGGTTGCAGGATGCTTTCTCCAGTCGGCGATGATGTAGGAGGAAGAAAGGTCGGTCTAAGGCAGCAGCAGAAAAGCGTATGACCGAAGGATGAGGATCGTAAAGCGGTAGTGTAGGGCTGCAAGGGCTGGTGCAGAGCGGAGTCGGAGTCGGCTTGCTAATCAATCCGATTCCTTGAACCCTCTGGGCTCATGATTGCGTCCTACGAATAGATGCCTGAGGCTTCCAATTCTCGCCCGAAATCCGACTTCAACTTACCACTTCCATCTTCAGGAAACAGCACCAACATCGACATCAATACTGCAATTCCTCTCGATCTCGCCTCGACCGCCCCAGAAACGCGCTCTCTCTCTCTTCCGTCGCCAGGCCCCATAAGATGCCTTCACTCGCTGCTCTCCAAGCCGAATTGGCCGAGGCGCAGGAGAATCTCGACACATGTATTGAAACGATCAAGCTGGGCATGGAAGATGAGGAGACTGCCGCAATGAAAGATCAGTTCGCGGAGGAGGTAGCATCTCTCAAGACACAAATCGCAGCAAAGAAGGCGACAGCAGCGGATGTTTCACCTCCCCCACCACCTCCTTCTGGTGACAACGCACTCGAGCACTCCGCAGCGCATGAAACAACAGACACGACCCGCGCAGATTTCAAAGTCGGCGATCACGTTCAGGCGAAATACTCCGCAGACAAGCAGTGGTATCCTGCGACCGTTGTTAGCAAAACAGGTAGCTCTGCAGACCCCGTCTACACCGTGAGCTTCACCGGCTACAATGAGAAGGAGAACAAGCGAAAATTCGAGGTCCGCCCAGCCGACAAGAAGCGCAAAGCAGAGGCTCCACCTGACGTCCCAGTCCCGCCGAAGCCCTCCTCGCCAGTTCGCAACGGGAATGTGATCTCAGCTGCGGCCTCGATAGATGCATCGCTGGTACAAAAGAAGGAGCCGAGTAAAGTCAGCGATGGTCCGACAAGGATGGCTCCGGCGCCGAAGAAGCTGAAGGGTAACAAGCAATTGGAGAAAAGCAAGAGTTCGTGGAAAGACTGGCAATCGGCTGGTCCGAAGAAGAGCGCGGGAGCTGCTGCTCTCAAAAAGATGGGCAAGGAGAGTCAATTCCGGACTCCGGATCTTCCCAATGCGAAGGGTGAGCAATTACTTTGCCGTCGATTACTGAGACTACACATGCTGAAATTCAATGCAGTCGGTTTCACAGGGTCCGGAAAGCCGATGTCAAAGGACGTCGCGCGCACCAGGTTTAACTACTCCGCTGATGACGCCGCCGAGGACTGAGCATTGCTGACTGTTTCTTCCGCAAAACACGACAACCGTCACTGCATGCTGGCCAGGCCAAGGGGTCAGAAAGCAGACAAGTGGACGCACAGAGGAGAACTGGGCGAGCAGCAATGCGCTTTGTCTGGCATGATTTACGATGCGCACCACGCTCAGGTACGTGGCCGCAGCTGTTTTAATGGTCTGCACGGCGTGTCATGGATGGCATACTAGTAAGCTCGCACAGGACGACCAGGAGTGGAATGGGAATTCACCTCAAACATTCACAGACGCAAAGTCAAGTTCATGCTTGAACGCTTGGAGAGGGAGATGCTCGTTGCGAAGTGACTTCAACATGGAAGATCACGAGAAGTATTCCACACCCATTTCAGAGGATCGACAACTAAGATGCTCGATAGTCAGCAGATGGCGGCTTCGGCGCGCCCCTTTTATCAGAAGTCTTTCCCACTGGACAGCATTCTCGTGATCGCATTTTCCGTGATGCCTACTAATCTGGTCCAAATCCAGGTTGATCAGTATAGCGAACGACATGATGTTGATGAATGGAATGGTGTCTGCGACACAACGGTCGTCTTCTCACTTCTCATAGCTGCTGCGGAAGCTCATGTTAAATAGACATTAGATCATCAATTCATCATGCACACCAATCCTTCTCCCGAGCACTCATCCATCCCACATTAGTTGCTCTCCGCCCGTTGGTCCAATCCAACCTTCCATTTATATCCGCTCTACCACCCGTTTCAACACGTTCCTCTCATATCCCGTCACACGCTCGCTTCCACTACCCTCTTTCCCTTCCTCTCCTTCTCCTTCTCCGCCTCCTCCCCACAGCAAACCTTACAAGTATGCACGGGCAACCTCACCTGCCTTCCCCTCTCCACCGCCTCACATGCCAACCCCAACTCCACCAAACTCCCCACACACGCCAACGTGCCCAGGACGATCCTCGCCCAATACCTTCCATTCCCTCCATACCCATACAACCCTCCCCCGACCGCATCCTCGTCGTAAATGTACATGCGCGGACAAATGTCGCCGCTGCCGAAGTCGGAGCTGTATTCACAGGTTCCCCAGGCGGTGAGCATGTAGCACCAGCTGCCGAAGACGATGATGGACCAGATGATGGACAAGGTTGGGTAGAGGCGGTTGATCCGATGGAGGAGATAGGAGATGAGAGCGGCGAGGGTGGTCGCTAGGGGAAGGGAGGAGGTGTAGAAGAAGACAATTCTGTGAAGGAGTTACTGGACCGCCGCATCGGGCGACTTGGAGGATGTGATGCTTACGCTGCCGAGGGACGGGTGTAGGGTCTTCGGACGCTGGTGTCGAGGGGCCAGCGGAGGAGATCCACGCAGAAGGAGAGGGAGACGGCGAAGCAGGCGAGGGAGATGAGGAAGAGCGCGGGCAGGAGGTGTTTGATGGCTTTGGAATTGCCGCGCCAGGTTGGATCGGTCATGTTGGACCAGGTCTTGGAAGGCATGTTGGACTCAGTCTCGATTTCTTTCTTGATTGTTTGTGTTGTTCGTTCGGGTATCCTGCTTTAGTGTGCACGATGCTGCGGTGAAGTAAGGGTGATGTTGCTATGTCGAACGCCCGGCTGAAGTCGATCCCAATGAACAAAGGTAACGAAGAGCTGTCACAAGACCTACCCTCCTTCACTGTATATACCAAAGGACTAAGGCTGAAAGCTGTTCCACCAAGATCAGGTCTGCGGTCTCGAAGGATTCACGCCGAGCATTCTTCTGCACTCAGCCCCTTCGCCATGCTGGGCGTGCATCACTTCAGGTGATCTTGCCCGCATACACTCTTCGTAGGCGGAGAGGATCACTGTGAGACACGGTTGGCTTCGTATTTGTGTCCGAGAGGCTTAAGGAAGGCGGATTGGAATCCCAGTTCAACCGGTCTATGGAAGGAGTGAAGCTATTGCCTGACGACAGATAGTTGTCGACGGCAAGGGATGCCTCAGGCCGCGAAGAGATCCCTGACGACAGGTCTATCTCAGACTCCTCTCCCAATGGCATCCAAAACCTGCCATTCGATGTGCAGTATAGGAACTATCGGAAAGATCATCAATCCTCCGCCGTTGGGAGTGCTTCTTCGCAGGTACGGAACCATGAGCGTCGTCAAGCCTCTGGAATTAGAGCAGCCAAACAAACAGTCCGCATGACCAACCTCCAGAGCGGCAGCGAAGACAAGCCTGCCTTGCTCGGAGAAGCAGCTTGGAAGTACTGCCGAGATGCCATCCTGCCGAAAGAAATACGCACGCCCAGGCGACACCCGCCAGACATACGATTGAGGTACTGACTGGAATGGCTCGCAACAGAAATTTGGCCAGAAGCTGGCACTCTTGTTAACATGTACGGAGTCTTGTCTGGTCAATTTCGAGGCACACTCGAGCAGCAAGGTAGCAGTCTTTCCACCGCTGTTTGAGACAACAATAGCATTGAAAGGTGCAGCATGCAAGACTTCAGCTCGTTCTCGCAAGGTGACCCCGGACTGAGCATGATGCAAGGCTTCAATGCCCTCTGCCATCGTCGACACAGAGTTCGACATCGACGGCAAGTACAACCTCTCGTCCCAACTACAGCCCTGTGCCTGACGCAAGCTAGAACACGCGGATCAGGGGCGGAAACAAGATTTAATGCGAGCGAGGCAAAGTGCCGCAGCACCGGGACTGGGTGAGCACCTCTCTCCTTCTTCCAACAAAAGTGGTACCAAGAGGCATAGGCTTCTGAAGTCGAAATGCGTACAGCCACCGTGGATTCTACCGCTGCAGTTGGGGCTAGACGCGAGCAGATTTGAGCGAGCGCATCGAGCGCGTAGGTCGGATTAAGCGGCGAGAGGGACATACCGGAGTGAGCGCGGCGTGGAAAACAGGCAGAGCGATCGTGTTCACCAAGTATTCTGCAGGGCACCATTATGAGCCATATTTCTAACGCCCGTGCGTGGTTGCGAGTCCTTGATCAATCCATCAACGTGCTATCCCTCGTACCCTGCGTCTCCACACAGCACAAGACCGCGAAAGCAATACCCTACCGTTTCCCCCTGTACGATCGAGATCAAGACGAATGCTGAAGAGCACTGCACATTCCGTCAGCGATCAGTCACAGCATGCTGCTCAACTTCCAGCACTCACTCTGCGTGGAACTTGACAGTCACTTAGTTGTTATTTGTCCCCGTATCCTATCAAAGGACCCAGCAAACAGGGCAAACAGGCCTCCTAGAGCGTATATTAGCTAGTCACCCAGCCTCATGGGAGAAGGATCAAGCTAGTTTCCACATTTCATCTCACTTCCATACTCATCTGCACCTGAACATCAAAGGGTACGAGGGTCAGCGATGTCCAGACAGCACAGCGATACAGACTTCAACCTGCAACAGACCGAGACAGTCTCAGGCGCCGCAAGCCTTGCACCCTTCAGAGACTTACCTCTTGTGGCGTGAATTCCAGCCCACTGGCATCTTCACTACTTTCCTCATTGTACCCCGGCATACTCTGCATACTCTGCGTATACATTTGCGCTGGTGCAGCTGATCTCCTCGCAGTCTGCATCGTCCTCCCAGAGCCGCGGGCCTGGTAGGAGTCATTGCCATTCGTGTCGTCCAGCTCAATCGGCCTGAGGTTGCCACAACCGAGAACATCGCGGTAATCTTGAGCTTTTCTCATGGCGTTCCTTGCTGCGGTTTTGCGTAGCTCGAAGCGATACGAGTCCTTCGTCTCCGTGGTCAAGATCCATTCAGTATTGCTGACTTCCACATGCGAAATGGAGGAGATAGTCACGCCAAAGGCCCCAAGAGCCTTGAACTCGCGAAAGCGAATGTCGAATCGCACAGTGCTCTTGTATCGCCTCGCGGGATGATGGTCGTGGTCAGTACTGCCCGGTACATACGACGTCGCCGATAGTGAGGTCTTTGACCAGTGTGCTAATGGTGCCGCGGCTTTGGCCTCGGGCGAGTCGTCCTGTGGCGCTACCTGATGGAGAAGCTTTTCGATCTGCTTTGCGGCGGCGATGACTTCCTTGGTGACGGTGGACTTCTCTTTGCCGTCGGATGAGACGACGACGTTTATGATGGCTCGTTCGGCTAGCAGAGGTATCACGGCCAGCCCAGAGACGGTCAACTCGAATGGAGTTGGGTGGGCCATGTCGGGAAATGTGAAGTCGTAGGTGGCGAGTTTTGAGGAGTGGAGGGTAATGAAGAGAGTGCTTTACCTACGAGGAGGACTACGCATGTCCTCTATATACTGCTGCCAAGAGCACCACTTGGCCAGCGAAGGCAAACTCCCGTCAGTAGGTTAAAACCCATTGATTTATGTGACTCACGCTGCACATATGCTGAGGTCGTGTTCGCATCAATGGATGGATTCCGCACAGCGTCTGCTGTATCATAGCTACGCAGTCATTGCGTTGGACGAAAACTTGCCTGTCGTCTCACCGCTGAATACGGCACGGAACAATTACTCCGAACATGCTCATAGGCAGTCGAAGACTGCACAAGGCTCAGGAAGTGCTCATTCTATGTCTTGCTCTTGCAGATCTCCGGCGTTCGCTTTTGTTCTTGCAGCTGCGGCAACGTGTGCTCAACCTTTCACACTATCGCCACCACTCTTTGCCGAAGGTTGGAAACAGTACCCTTGCGTGGGTTTATACGGCCAAGGATGAGCAGCTCGATGTTGTGCGAGCAGAGAGCATGTGGAAAGAAGACAGACCGATGCTCGATGCGGACATTCCATCAGGCAGAAGCGGGAGGTGGAGATTGAGACGATGCCAAGAGTCACGTGCTCTGTTTTGGCAAAATGCTTTCTGCCGAATCATCAAACCAGCTTCAGCACTGATGGTCTCATGCCATGCCCACCACTCGTCCGCCATGTGCGCTCTGCAATCTGCTGAATCGCCCTGATATCGTCATTGCCTACCACTCACCAAGAGCATCCGGAGGGGAGCAAGCCATCTTCCCAGCATCACCACGCTTGAGTGCACGCTCCTCATCCATCCTTCGTTGTACCAGAGGCAACAATTCCGTCAGCCTCGCTAGTCCGCGGGACACATTCACCGTAGAGTCTTCGAAGCACGTGCGAATGAGCTCGGGCAGCGAAATGTCGTATTCCTTCATCTTTCCTTTGATATGAACTTGAGCTCCTGCTGTCGTGACGCCGTAAGCCGGTCTCCCGAAGCGGCTCTGGCCTGCGACCGCCCATTGTGCTTGGTTCCCTTCCTGCCGGCGAAAGCATCCTTCCGCTTCGTCTGTAATGGGACATCGTGCTCATTGTCGGAGCTCAATATTTCAGATTCGCAGAGGCCATCCTGAAGGAGAGCTTGGCTTTTGGAGATGGTCTTCGTCGAAGATCGCGCAGTCCTCCGAGCTAGTGGGGGAATACGACCGTTTGCGATGGTGGATGCAGATGACTTCTTACGCCACAGCTTGAAAGCATGTGCGTTCCTGTTGCCCTGTTCTTCGGGTTGGGGCGGGAAGAGTACGTCCGAAGGTGGTGGTGAGAACCTGCTCGGGGTGAGGTCGCTGGAGGCGGTCGTCACCATGTTGGTGGACCTCGGGGGAGCGGTCATGATGGCCTGTCCGATGTGTTGAGCTCTGTTTGCGACTGGACGTTTGACTGGATCATAAGAGATGAGGTGGCATGGATGGGTTGCCTCGACTGATTTGAGAGTAGGAAGTCCCGTTCTTGCTTTCCACCGCAATACCTATCCGCGTACCTGCTTGATGCGTCCTAGGCAGGAGAGACGTCGCTACCGGCGTGCCTGGCAGAAGGAGCATTCATCAGTCCGCCGAGACGCCTCACCTTCACCTCTCGACACCTTGCGTTCATGTGCTCCCGCGGTCGCAAGCATTACGTGCTGCGGGATTTCGAGCTATCGCAGCCTGCACGATAACGATCAACGACTGTGAGGCCTCAATGGGGGAAGATGATCAAACCATCAACCCCGCCGATCAAAACTCATCCCACCTCACCTTCTGATGATGCGCGAATACAATTACTTGTATGAAACCAAGTGTGAAGTAGCTAGGTACCTCACACGCGACGATGACGACGAAGTGCCTTTCGTTCGCCCCGCATGGGATTCCATCAACCAGAACGCCACAAGCTTTGCCGAGGCCACTGTCACTCGAGATTAGCGTGCCGGCTCGACGCAGGTTGACGAGATCTCATAGGCGGGCTGCCTTATCAGACATAAGACTACATGCCTTGCAATAGGCTGGTCCGTGTGTCGGTGCTGATCGAGTATCTTACTTGAGGCCTATGGGTCCCTGAACGCTGCCCATTGGTGCATCGTCGCTCGCAAGGTTTGCCTACACAACTACTAGACGTCTGGAACCGGGGAAAATCGGTGGGCCATGTTGAGATGAGATGGTTCCGTGGATTTGATAATAGGGACAAGACTCCCGTGCCCTCCGTGTTTCTGGCATTCCACATCACTTCTGCTTTGTATTGCTGTTCTTGAGCGTCGACGACCAATTGCATACACTCACGAATTCAACGACATACACCATAAACGACATCTTCAAAGTTACTCAATCGCTACGGCCACACACACCCGACATCATGGTTCTTCTTGTACGCGGACGGGACACAGTCGAGAGGCCACGGCCTTGTGGACGAGGTGGTGCAGGCAATATGGGTATCTTCTCCCTGCAGCATTGCTCATGAACGTTTGCTGACTTTCGCAGCCAAACCATCGAAAGAGGAAGCCAGAGCGCTTGAATTGGTCGAGACAGCCAGCGAGCCGCAGATCCCGAGTGCTTGTAAGTCTACCACGACTTGGTCTTTCGCAAGAATGGCTGCTAATGAACATTACAGCAACGAGTCGAAGAACAAGTCTACACTCCGTGTCATCAAGTTGGAGCGAACGCACGCATTCATTCATGGACAAAGTCATGCACCGGAAAAAGTCACACACCGATGATAGCCTCACGCAGACTTCAAGTACGGACTCAGGAGTTTCGGCGGCGGAGACGGAAGCAGTGGCTAGCTCATAGCCAAATCGATACCCACAATTCAACAGCGGCTTTGATCGCTTCTCACATCTCTCAGTCGTGGGCATGTCAAAGGATCTGTTTCTCGACCCGATGAACGTTTTGTTGAAGTCCATCCCAGTGCTGCAGGCTGACGTTTGGGACCGATGACGCTAGACAGGGGTGTGTCGTCCTTCGTGTTGGGGGTCCAGTGCCTCCGTCACATTCTCCACATGGTTCATATTCGGTGCGAAGGAGTTTAGGTATTTCCTGCTCGGAACGAGCTGGAGCAGGATCTGCCGAATGCCTGCTCGGCCCGGAAGGGATACAATAACCTGGTCGTGTTGAAACGAGCTCCCGGGGCATCCGGGTTCCTGGAATACCGGCCCCGAGGTCTGGTAGGTTTCACCGCTGGCGTGTATCGACGCTGGCTAGCGTTGTTGAAGTGAATGTCCAAGAGTTTTGAAAACCATCGTCCTATTGAGTCAATCTACCGCGTAGTATGCAATAACCAAGTGATGAGAGACGGACTATGCTTGTCGTCTCCGCAGTCCATCCTTAATGTCCCGCCCCTGCAACAGACTTAGAAGAGCGGTCGCTCGTATACACGGTCGGTTACGTGTACAGCTCGAATTTCGAGAACGTCAAAATCCATAATATAGCACACTTTTCAACGAATTAATTAACAACAACCATAACTCTAATAGACAAGGCGTTATAGGAGCTAAGAGAGGGAAGCGAGACGAATATTTCAAAGGTTACGCGGACATATAGCGTACACTATACGACATTATCTAAGCAATTCCGTAGAGTAACTAATTCGCGAGCTAAATTCGAAGAAAACACTATAATTCTTTTATACTAGCAAGAGCGCACCCTCGTACGATATATCGACACTCTAACACGTAGAGGTATTCTACTAACACCGGCAATAGTCCTTACCTTCGTTTACGACATCGTAAAGGTCTTCCTAAGGCGGTAGTAGGTAGGGGAGTTTGTAACTCGACATAGCACTGCTATTTAATCGCGTTATCTTAGCCCTCTCGACAAGAACCGTAAGATAGTAGACTTAGTGCACTAATATAAGGTATATTACGGGCTCCTTAAAGAGAAGATATAGTAGTATAATATAGAGACATAGAACACGTACAATATAGACGAGAAGGGCTTCCTTATTAGTATACTTTAAAAGAGAAAGCGAGTCTTTACGAAGTCGTAATACCTCTTAGGCTCCCTTCTCGGCAACCTATAAGATAGTAGTCGTAAGTAGATTACCTTAATTGCGGCTATCTATGCTAATAGTACTATACTGCTACCGGTATTAATATATAAGGCAGTAACTAGTAACATCTAATCCTTATAGCTTTAAGACTAGAATCCGGACGAGCACATTACCTTCTTTATATCCTTACTAAACGGCTAGACTAACAATAGCCTTAGACTCTACTAGCTTATAAAGGTATTCGAGCCTCTTATAAGGCAGAAGGCTAGTAGAGGCTATAGATTGCTAGTTATTAATAGCTATAGCTCTTATATAAACATAGCGTTTCTTTAGTATTATATTAACTACCGGATATTCGTAGTAGTCTTCCTACCTTACTTAATATACCGCTTATAGCCTCTAGATGTTAGTCTCTTTAGTCTACTAGCTAGCTACTATTCTATAGAGCTGTTACGGTTTATATACTACTCTAAAGGACTCTTAGCGGTTATAAAGCGTAACTTCTTCCGGTTGTTCTAGCTAGTATAGCAGTAGGCCTTTATACTAGTAAACATCGCTTCTAGCTTCCGCAAAACTAGCCTCTATCTACTAGATTTATTAGTCGTAGTATAGAAGTTCGTAGACATTTAGAGTAAGGGCAAGAGTAAGGGCAAGGGCAAGAATGTCTAC
>JYJE01001368.1:0-46726 GCA_000983655.1 Zymoseptoria brevis
TAGAATAAAGAGAAGAAGTTCTATATAAAGGCGTAGACTAAGGGCATCTATAGTTACGGTATTATAACAACATCGCCGTATAAAGGTACATACGGAGGTTTAAAGGCATAGCTTAAGTCTATACGTAAGGATATCTTTAGCCTCTTTAACTCTATAGAGCCCTATTACGAGCACCTTATCGATAGATATAAGGCGTTACTTACGAAGTATAAGGGGCGTATATCTAATACGTTTAGAGGCAAGCCCTTCTAGAGTAAGGTCGTAAACGTAGTATATAAGGATACGTTAAAGATAACTAATAAGCAGATTATAAGGTAGAAGTAGTATAAGAAGATAGACGAGCCGCCGGCGTACATTAATACCTTTATAGCTAAGACTAGCATACTATGTTTATACCGCCTTAGTCTATACCTCGAGGGCTTCTTCGCTAGTAGCTAACTACTTACGCTTACGTATAAGGAGTTTAAGAAGGTATAGATCTTTCTAGGTAGCCGACTACCTCCTAAAGCGGCGGCGACGACGATAGTATATAACCCCCTTATACGTACTAATAAGCGTAAAGCGGACTAGATATAACATAGCCCTAATAGTAATAGACGTAAAGCTACTAGACCGGAGCGACTCTTATAACAGACTAAGGAAGCGGCTATAGTACGTCGCCGTAATAAAGAGCCTAGTAATCCTTTATTACGACTACTACTACCGCTAACGCTATTATAGCGACTCGGTTGTAGATATAGTAGCAAAGGTAGCTATAATCTATAGAAGCGCGTATATAGCTATATAAAGACTAGTAAGTAATATATAGAGCACTACTATAGTAATAGACCGTATAGTAATAAGCTAGCGGCGGTATTAAACGAGGATCTTATTACTAAACGAGTAGCGGCGACGGTAAGGTCTTAACTCGCCGTAGGGCTTATAGTACCGCCGCTAACGTAGCTATATCCTTACCGCTATAGCTATAGCTAACAACACTACTACTATTAGAGCTAGTAGGTACTGCCGCTGTCCGGCTAATAGCTCTACTACTACTAGCTCTAATAATATAGCTACTAGCTCTAACAACATAGGACTTAGTAGTACAATCCTTACTAATATCCGTAGTAGAACGCGCCTTAATAGCCTAGTTAATAGGAGCTACCGGATCGATAGCTATAGCGTTTACTATAGCCGCGAGCTTTTTAGCGTATATACTGCCTTAATTATAACCTCCTTAGTTATTAAAACTAAAGGAGTTTCTCGCGCTCTTATTAGCTTACCGGATTTTACTAAATATACCGGTAATCGACTTATCTTACTATAAGAGTAGTTGTTTGCGTAAGTAAGAGATCTACGCCGGCGTTCTAAGGAGTTTTAAGCCTAAGTTTTCCTTCTACTACCTCTACTACTATAACTACACTATATATATATATATTAATTATACGAGCTTTATCGCACGATGCTATCCTGTTACATGCACTATGTTTCATTGCGCTCACTGTTATAGTTGTGGTGTTATCGCCGTCGAGGGCAAAGTAAGGATTAAGTTAAAATCCTGACGTCATTAGCTCCAAATAACGAATAGTCAAGCTCCAAATAGCGTCTGGGATCGTGACCGACAAGCTCAACAAGGCCATCTCTCAAGACCCCTTGCCCTTGATCCCCAACTGACGATAGTACCCGTCAGTGTTCGGCTCCCTCCCCAGGAACGCCGGCAACAGCCCCTTGATGTCCTTCGCCCCAGACGGCTGCAGCACGGTCTGGCGATATCCCCAACCGGTCGCACTATTGAATGGATCGTCGTAAAAGGCCGTGTAGAAGACATCTGCCGCGTAGGCCATACACCATTGGTAAGAGTAGTAGAGGCCCGCGTAGTATGAATCGACGAATTGGCTGATTTGGCCTACTAGGTTGCCCCACGTGTAGCCCTTCCAGAGAGGGCAATCCAAGTTAGCAGGTGTCTTCGATGTTCGTGGGAGAGGACAACTTCCGAGACGTGCTCTATGCCTTAGATATTAGGGTACGCTTACCTGGCCGAGATCAAAGTTGTCTGGAAACGGCAAGGCTGGAGGTGTTTTGACCATTCTGTGCTTTCCGAGTCCGCCGTAGATCCTAGCTAGAGCATCACTCAATGTGGCATTGTCCAGCTTACGTGCAAGGTATGTGCGCAAGGTAGCTTTCGCTTCAAATTCAATCGTGTAAGCGCGAGCTTTGTTGACGCTGACGAGTTCATGTCTTCCTCGTGTTTCGAAGTGGAGTGGTGATCAGAGCAAGCGCATGGTCAGACATCGCCGCGACGTTGCTTTCGAATCAAGAGTCTGAATCAGCCATCTGTCGTTCATTCGCGGACTTCGATATCGCGTGGGGAGGGTTGTGAACTTGTGAGATGCACACAGCAATAGCGCTTACTCCAGGGAATTATACGAGACCTTCCCTGCAGCTCCGGCTCGGGTCGATAAAGTAATCCAAACGACAATGCTCCTCACGATACCGTGGATCGATCGAAGTTGGGATGCGGCATTTAATAGAATATTCACATCTGCCGACTGCTCGTCACCCCAGTGTCAGATTGCTTTCAGTTTTATACCTTGCTCATCAGGCGGGCTGTGCAACGGTTTCCTGGCACAGGCACTTCGCGTGCAGCGTGCACTACAAACATGGAACCCTGCATATCACAGCTACCTCGATCCTGCAAAGGTTTGGAGGTGTGGGTGTAAAATATTTCTCTTCCTTCGCTGCCAGGGCTGTGGGTGGAGTATGGCTTTCTCCTTGCAACTCACTCATGGTACTCGAGCTCTTCACCGATCCGTCCATTGTCCCGACCGCGAAGATCAGCTCCAGCATCTCTACAAGGAGGCATCATAGCACGCGGCGGCTCTCGTCTTGCGAAGGAAGAAGGCATAGGCGCATCGGCCATATGAACAGCGGGCTCGTGAGGTAATCGCTGCTGCTGCTGCTTGAAGCTGGTCTTCGATGTCGCGGTGTCGCCGGATCGTGTGGTCCTGATGGCAGAACAAGTGTTTGAAGCAACCCAGTTGTGGCATCGATGCGGCCGGCCAGCGCAAGGTCATGTCAGCCTGGTCTCGAGTGGAATCAACAATAGCTTAAGTCGCCTTTAGGCCAAACACGGAGAGAAGAGGTGTCGTCCGGACGGCTTTCAAGACGGCTCATCAATGTGGTCATCAAGCCCATCAAATTGATTGGTCCTCCAAACAGACCTGCAGCCTCCACATCATCATTTGACGATCCTCCTCCTTTACTCCTCTTCTCTGCATCAACAGCCAATCGCAATCCGCAATGTAAGAACGGTGATCCTCCAGGCGCTGTACCAAGCCACCATGGCCTCAGCCGCCTAGGATAGACCTCAGCTGCTTTTCCCGGAATTGCTGCGGCCATTCTGTCTCTGAAGGGGAGGAGGCCTCGATGAGGCTGCATTCTTACTGAGTACGTCTTCAGACATTCTTTTCTTTGTTCTCGATGTTCTCGACTGTCGGCTGCAGCGACCTCCTGCCTCCTGATAGCCATCGAAACTTACAAGAATACTTCGAAGACCTGAGACTGCTGGACCATCTTGACCGCAATGGACGACAGGCGGACGTCCACGGCTGAGCAATATGCACGGCATCAACCTCGCCTGCCCAAGAAGCTGATAGTATGCTGTGATGGTATCGCTGAACCATGATCACCGCTCTCAAAGTCGCGCTGACGACAGCAAGGAACATGGCTCAATCGTGACAATGGTTGGCAAGCAGGGAGTTGGGGCTCGCCCGGTAAACTCCAAAACCCCTCCAACGTAACCCGCATCGCCCGCGCCATGACTGCCGAAGATTCGGCCAAACATCCTCAAATCGTCTTCTATCAAGCCGGAATCGGGACTGGACTCGGCCTCTACGATCAACTTCTCGGAGGAGGAACTGGCATGGGCTTGTCCGAGAACATCCGTGAAGCCTACGCGTTCCTAGGAACCAACTACTCCACCGAAGACGGCCTCAGCAAACCCGACTCGATCTTCCTACTCGGCTTCTCCCGCGGCGCCTTTACAGCTCGAAGTCTAGGCGGCTTCATCGCTGCGATTGGGATCCTCACCAAGAAAGCCATGCCTTTCTTCTACGAGTGCTTTGCGGATTGGGAACACGCCGGCGACGACGACTACACTCCTCGCTTCATTGACGCCTACTGCGCTGCGTTTCCCGCCGAAGCAGAGACCGTCAAAGCCAATCAGCCCGCCGACCGCCTCTCCCATATTCGAGCGGAACGTGGGATCGACAAGTACATGTTCGCGTATCGCAAACATCTCCTCTCCCTCGGTCTTACGCAAGAAGTCCAGATCAAATGTATCGGCGTTTGGGATACCGTGGGTGCTCTCGGCGTACCTGTGAACCCTTTCTTGCAGCGCTTGGGCCTCCCGTCTTTCATCAGAGAGTATGCATGGTACGACACGCGGCTCAGCGATGCGGTGGAGAGCGCATTTCAAGCTCTCGCGCTGGATGAGCATCGCGCTCCGTACTCGCCTGCTGTATGGGAGCTGGACGAAGGGAGCACAACGAATTTGAAACAAGTTTGGTTTCCCGGCGCGCATAGCAATGTGGGTGGAAGCTTTGAGGACTATGGCGTGGCGAATATGACTTTGAGCTGGATGATGGACCAAATGAGCGGCGCCACACGACACGCCACGAAATCTTTCGAGCCGTTGGACTGGATCATGTTTGACAAGGAGTATGTGCAGCGGTGCCTCGATTGGACGGCACGGTGGTACGACGAGCAGCCGGAAGGAGGGGTGTACAAAGGCTGGGCGATGGGCAAGGTCTACAATAGCAACACTTTCCCGAAGTCGCTCGCTGGTGCTGCGACGCGGACACCGGGTACGTACCGAGAAACGGACTATGCGACGGGAAAGTATACGGAGGAGTATTTGCGCAAGACGAATGAGTATATCCATGCTTCGGTGCGAGTGAGGATGGAGCAAGGAGGCAGGGAAGTGGAGCCGAAGTCGAAGATCGGAGTGTTCTTCCGCAAGATTTGGAGGACGGTTGCGTTCCAGAAGCAGCTCAATGCATATCGCCCGCAGCGGAAGGGTGGTGTGTTCCATGGTGCTGGACCGCTGCATGGATGGCGTCTTGAAGCGGGAGATCAGACGCAGCATAACCAGAGTGCAGAGGCTGAAGAAAGCAGACAAGCGTGTTGGAAGTTCGAGGGAAAACTGCACCTGCCTGGAAGGCTTTTGGAAGAGGACGCCTTTGCAGAGAATGGCTTCGAGGAGATGTACTTGAGGCACGGTGGAAAATCCGAGGGGGAGGGGAAGATCACATTTCTGAAGAGCCCGTCGCCGGCGGGAAAGAGCGTCTCCAGAAGCAGTGGTAATGCGAAGACGTTCTGAGAGAGAGTCAGTTTGCATCGGCGGACTACGATACTGCATTTGAGCGAGAGATAGCAGCCATTTCTCGAGAGATATTGAGCATTTTGGAAAACAGAACGGAGAGCAAAGCGAGCGCTCTCTTTCATCTAGCTATAATCTCCTATTCAGCCCGCAAAAGGATGCTTCCCATATTGACTCCTCTCGCCCATCTCCACGCCACTTCTTTGCACCCTCTTTGCGAACTCCAGAACCGATGCATCGTACTCTTCCCTCTCAATCTCACCCTTCAACCACCTCCCCATCTCCAAAGCGTCATGCGCCGCCTGACTCGTCGAAGCCGCCGTATGAGGTCTGAAGCCAGCCAGAGCATCACCCACCAACAACACCTTCCCATCCAAGAACTTGTTCTGATCGCTAACGTTATCCGTAATAGCTTGCACAAACGGATGCGCCGTCTTGCTGACCGCCTCAGCAAACTGCGGTGGCAGGCTCTTTGCAGCATAGGTCTTCTGCTTCTCCCATACCTCCGACTTGATCGTGTCGACAGGGAGCGTAATGGCGTGCCGTTTGCCGTGAATATCCGTCATCAGTTCTTCGAGTTCGGGACTGCCTTCTTTGTAGTTGTTGTACCACACCCAGTTGAACAGTCTACTGCCGGGCTCGGTCGTGCCTTCATGGCCTGGGACGAGGTAGCCTAGGACTTGGGCCCCTTGAGTGTGATAGAAGGTGAACTTCTCAGTGAAGGTCTCACGAGCGGAAGAGGAAAGTTCTGTCTCGGGAACGGTGCCTCGCCAGCCTACGTAGCCCGCGTACTTTCTTTGTACATCTGGTTTGAGAATTCGACGAACGGTGGAGGAGCCTCCGTCTGCTCCGATGAGGAGATCTGCAGTTGCCGTCTGCTCGCCTTTGTCTTTGTGGGTCCAGGTCACTTTGACGCCGCCCGGGACGTCTTGGATGTCGGTCACGGTACAGCCATTTTCGTAGGTCGCGCTCGGTCGTTGGTCAGACTCCACGTCTCTAACATACGGGCTGTCTAGTCCTTCCACTCGCCATCTCAAGAGATGATACAGGAGATCCCAGGAGGTCATCCGCTGCTGCCGCTTATCGACACTTTCGGGAATGACGTCGCCGGTATGTTTCAAGTACTGCCGCTGCGTGCTGCTGATGGCGATTTCTCCGTGCGGTCGTACATATTGATTGAAGAAGGCTTGAGTTTCATTCCCGGCTACGACTCCCGCTCCTTGATTGTGGAGAAGTGCAGTGGGAGAACGTTCGAGGATGAGGACTTTGGGTGGCGATGGGAGGGAAAGCAAGGTCAGGGCATGCATCAGTCCGGCGAGTGAGCCGCCGACGATGATGACATTCTTGTATTGTTGAGATGTTGACATTACGAAGTTGTGTGACGAAGTCGTGTGTATGAGGAAACACGAGGTCAGGCGGTGGAGTCAAGAGTGAGGTGAGGTGTCGATCAGTTGAAGCTTGAGCAAGCTCCATGCTTTTGAGGCAGCCCTCCATGATCGACGCGATTCTCTGATTTGTACATAGGAAAGTAAAAGATGACCAAGATCCTTCGATCAATGCCAGAAATGGCCACAGTTTGCCCTCATCCGTCGTCCTTCGTAACATCATCATGCATCTACCACCCATCCTCAAGCACCCGCGAGGAGATGCAGAACCCTCGCAACCTTCCACGAATACTGCCGTAATTCATTTCGTGTGCTCATGAGAGCAGCCTTGACCTTGACGCTCTCGCTTTGCCAAGATAGCTCACTCGCGAGGAACTTGACAAGCCATTGCTCAAGCGTCCGGAGATTGCCTAGCAGGCTATCAAGTCCACTCTTCCGTTGTTTGCAATCGGATGCACCACAAAGTTCCAGATATCGAAGCAGGTTATCGAGTGTGGACAAGCCGGCACAGAAGTGTCTCCGAACAAAGTCGAAGAGCTGGATGCCCTCGAGGTCGATTGGGCTTGGGGTTCTTGTTGGACGCCATTGAGGTGCTGAGGGACTGATCGTGGTTGTGTTTTTCGTAGGAAGCGAAGGCGTAGGCGTCGTGATCAGGCTCAGGACTGGTCTCGGAGGTCTTGGTTGTGGGCATGGTGATATTGTCTGTTCGACGTACCAGTCTGGCCGCGAGAGGCGAGCAGACATTTCGACTGCGTTCATGGCGTTCTTGTTGTTGTCCCTCGGGAGAATCGCCAGAAGAATAGTGGAAAGAACAATGCAGAGATTGAGATTGGGAACGTGGAAATGCCAAGCGAACGTAACAACTTACCTGTCTAGATGTATATCAGTCTGAACCACACACTCTCCTATCGACGAGATCGCGGCGCCGCCGGCCTCTATATCGACGATATAGCAGGTGACTCGCACGTCTTTGCCGTCTGCAGACATATGGTGTTCCGCGTACGTGGCCTAGCACTGTTACTGGCAATCGGCGAGTGTGTTTCAAACATGCCGGTGTCCTCTTTTCAACGATCTCGGGCAAGAGCTCCATGAGAGGAGAGCAGCAATCGATCGGCATATTAGCAGAAGTGTGAAATACTAGGTCGAGAGGTCGTGGTTGATTTGGGGGTGGCTTCCAGTGTCAATAACGGACGTGGTATCCATGTTGTCGCAGTGTCGCGGTGTCCGCGAGTCGGGCCGGGGTTCCGGTGTCGAGTCGAGGCGATAAGTCGCTGATGAGACATCGCACAGTTGGGGCAAATGGCGCACGGGATGAAACGTGGGCGTGTTGCAGACTTGCAGAGGAAGAGACGGAGAAGCCATAGAAGCCCGCCGTATATAGTTCAGGCTTAGTCACCGTTCTATCGGCCAATCTTTCTTCCGCTGTCGTCGTCAACCTGCATCTTTAGAACCAACACCACTGCAAGCTTCTGCAGAGGCAAAGGCTCTTTGCCGGTCATCATCAGACGCAGACATGAGCTACTGCAGAATGCTTGAGCCGACGAGTGCCGGCAGAAGCCACTTCATCCGTAGAGCAGGAAGCATGAACGACTCTTGAGGTCAGTTGAACAGTAGGTCAGAAGGACGACTTTCATTCAATCCACAGCATTGCTTGAGCCATTAATAAGCCACTGAACAAAGCAGACGGAGACGAGCACCCGCGGGGCGGTACTTGCACAACATGCCGTGTGACGCAGAACATCTTCACACCGGCAGCAACCTGGTTGACATTGAGAAGCTGTGCGACCTTTCATATGCACGACCTCAAGCAGTGACTGACCATTGAACAGGCGACGAGACCTTGATTCTCATAACGACAATGCATACGACTGGACTTACGAAAATGGCCGCCGGTATGCTTCGACTGAACTGGGCCACTACTACATGCCGAACGACGAACCAGAAATCCAACGACTCAACGAGCAGCATTGGATCTTGACGCAGGTCAAGGGCGGAAAGCTGCATCACGCTCCTCTACCAAAGAGAGATGGTCTAAAGATACTCGACGTGGGCTGTGGAAGTGGGATATGGTGTCTTCAGATCGCCGAAGACTTCCCCAAAGCGATGGTGTTCGGGATGGATGTCAGCCCTGTCCAACCTCAGAAGAAGCCGGCGAATGTGGAGTGGTTCACAAATGACATGGAGAAGGATTGGCCTTTTCCGGATGAGTACTTTGATTTCATACATCTCAGTCTAGTCCATGGTTGCGTGGGAAACTGGGACGAGATGACGGCGAAAATGATGCGGCACCTTGCACCTGGAGGATATCTCGAACATCAAGAGTTCTCTCTCTGCCGACAGTACCTCATGGACGAAGACGACAAGCCGCTGCCGATGTCTGACGACATCAATGAGCTCCCATCATTCTTCCAATGGAACCGATACATGGACCTAGCGGCTCAGAAGCGTGGTCGACCGCTCCAACTTGGTCCTCATCTACACAACTTTCAAGAACACGCTGGTCTACTCGATGTCCACGAAATCGTCTTTCCTCACAAGTGGGGTACATGGCCGAATGATCCAACGGAGCGAGCGCTTGGTGGGAGGACAATGCTGTCGGCTATGTCTGGTATGGAAGGATTCACCACGATCCTGTTCACCAAGGTTCTTGGTTGGGCGTTGGAGGACACGCAGGCTTTCATCGTAAAGGTCAAGCGGGATATGAGGGACGACAGTCTGAGAAAGGTCATGGATCTGCACGTTGTGTACGGGAGGAAGCCTGGTGGCTCGAAGGAAGCGTCTTCGGAAGCGTCTCGCAGCACTGGCAGCCCGCAGTACCTACAGATCGGCTTGGGCATACTGCTGGGCGCCGCGATTGCTTCGGTGGCTTCGCTCTGGCTCACACGGAGGCGCAAACCACTCTTTTGATACTAAGGCTCTGAAAGCGACACTTTATTCGAACAAGACGACAGCATGCGTGGTTTATCCGTCTTGCAACAAGCCTCGGTCGAAATCACGTTGCTATAGTAACCCTCTATTGACACGCGCTTTCACCGCGAAATGTTGACCGTTTCGGTACTTATGCCGACGAACGTCTTCAACGTCTGTCAAACGTCTCTGATATACCCTCTATCGCTGCCAGAGCGCCAATGGCGCGACCAAGCAGGGTCAAGTCGCCGAAACACGCCCAATTCGAGGTCTACGCCGATGAAGACGACGCGACCACGTCCTCCCTGCACGACCGAAACGTTTCTAATCATGGCGATATTGAAGACGACGTGGACGAAGAGAATGGAGCTGCAGATGACAAGATGTTGCTGCACGACGGCATTGATAATATAATGGAGCAAGACGTGGACTACGAGGACGAGAACGGCAGCATCCTAGACGACATCGAAGCCTCGCTGCTCGAGGTGTCCGCGAACACACTAGGCGAACAAACCGACACTTCCGCCGACGCCGATGATGAGTATCGACGAGAGTCAGCCATGACTACAGCTTCGATCTCCTCAATGCCCGACTCTACAGTCTTCGACACCGACCACGGCGCCCCACAGAAGTTCCCTTACACACCACAATCTGCCCGACCGACATTTCGACACGACTCTCTACGACGGATACATACCCCGACCTCCTCCTCCCGCAGCCCAGGAAAGCGACAATCCGTTCTTCACCTCCGCTCGTCACGAACAGGGACGCCGCGCTCCGCCCGGAAAACACGGCAGCAAGAGTTGGAAGAAAAGAAGCACGAGTTTCCTCTCGTGCTGCTGCATCTTACACTCTTACCTATCTCCCTCCGCTGGAGCGAAGCGAGTCTACAGACCCTTCTCCCTCCAAATACCTTGCGGGACCTACATCTCCTACGCTCGAAAGTCTCGGACACGATTCTCCAACGTGGAATTCTGGTCCCGCATCCGAGAGGGGAGTATGAACTACTGGAAGAGAGACTGTTAGAAGCGTTGGAATTGCGGCAAGAGAGGGTCACAAAATGCGGACATTACCTAGGAGTTGGGCGGTCATCAGTCGGCTCTTCGTCTGAAGAGGAGGGAGATGGCGAAGGCAGCATTCACAGCACCGCAGACTCAGGTGTTGACATCTCTCCTCCCGGCTTGGAAGGAGACACATGCAGCACATGCCGACATCAAGTAAAAGCTACCGGCCCAGCCATTGCCTCCACCGGCAGCAAATGGTCCATCAAAATCTACGCCGCCAACGGTCTCATGCGCTCGTCCGCTTGGTCGGCGGCTTGGGAGGAGATGGAGCGTGTGGACGTAGAAATACTCCCGTGGATAAGCGAGGAAGTTCGCAAACAGTTGGATGCTGCTGCGGAGAAGGAGGAGGAAGAAGACGAAAAGCAGAGGATGAGGACACTAGTCGAGGAGCAGGTCAGGATCGTCCATGAGCGAGAGTTGGGGAGAAGAGCAGAGGAGCAAAGCAGACCGCGATCATCTCTTCCGAAGGAACGACAAGCGACCTTTGAGGGGCAGGCCCCCCAACAGTCCAGTCAACGCAGCATGCCTCTAGCGATGAATCCGGATCCGCTCCCACAAGTCTTCAAACCCGCCGATGTACCCCTCTCCATCCTCCTGAGGAATTACATCTACCTCCTCGCGCAGGATAAACGGAATCTCGCCATTTTCATCCTCGCGATCATGGCTGCTTGGTTGAGTTTCGGAGCTGTTCTTCGGCCAACGCCATTTCCTGGCGTCCCAGTCTTGAACGCGATGACCGAGCGCAGTGCAGCTTCGACAATGTCTGGTCAGAAATCGGGCAGTGTCGCGGAGTTCTCTACAAGCGTCGAAAAGATGCTTACGTGTGTGACGCCAGTCTCGGAGCACGTTCTGAAGCCGTTCGAAGCTGTGCTAGGCGCAGAAGATGGCAATTCGGCGCCTGGAATTGGGACCACCGAGCAGGATAGTTCAGAGAGTGTCTGCCGGAACCCAATGTCGACGACTGAGCTCTTCGCACGCAGGGAGGAGATATCTTCGCTAACAGCTTGACATAAGAATCGCGGGATAGCCAGAAGAATGAAGGAACGAGGGATGATTGTATGTAGCGTTCTGTAATTAAATCAACGAAGATACGTACGCCCTTGACCCATATCCAACCAACATCCGACGTCCATCCACCACTCTACCCCTCCGCCCACCCAAAAATCCCCCCCACACTCCCCATCCCCCATCGACACCCTCCCACAGCAACCACCGCCCCCAAAACCTCCACCAGCAACAACACCACCACCCCGACCAACATCCTCGGCATGAAAACCCTGTACAGCATCAAATGTCTCCTCAACCACCCCGCCTCCACCACCGTCGCCAACGCAATCCCCGCGAAAAACAACACATACGTCGCCATCGCGCCCGCCACTCTACCCAACAACCCAGGAAACTTCGGCGGGACTTTCCACAACACCACCGCCGGAACCGCGAGGGTACACAGAATAAAACTCGCAAAGGTATTCCCCACCACGAGGAGCGGACTCCAGGGGTATGTGATCGTTTTTAATGGGACGAAGGCGCTTTCCCATTGTATCGTGACGAGAGCGGCTTGGTGGCCTGTCTTGAAGAAGTGGAAACTGCCGAGTAGCGCGAGCACGATGGGACCGATGGGGGAGCGGCGGAGGTCGTTGGCGTCGATGACTTCGAGGAGGTTGAGGATTGAAATCATGAGGAGGGCGAGGACGCCTTGGCCCATTGGTTTGGAGAGGAGGAGGAGGGCGAGGAGCCAGAGGAAGGGGAGGAGGAGGTAGCGCGTGCCGTGGGTGTTGGCGTAGCCGAGGATGATGAGTCTGGGTCGTGGAGCCGATGGGGCGCGGGAGGAGATGGTCGTCAGGACTGGTGCGTCGGCGTCGGAGGTGATGGGTTTGGAGGTGGACTTGAGGGAGGGTGTTGTTGCGGTGGGGCTGTCGGCGGCTTCTTGCCGGACTACGAGCATGGGGCTTGCCCAGATGTAGGTTCCGTACCCGGCGGCGAGAGCTAAGGCGAGGACGATTTGAGCGATGACCACACGGATGGACTTCAGGGTGGATTTGGAGTAGAGGTCTGGGAACCAATCTCCGTCGTCGGCAGCGTCGATGGTCCAGAATGTGGCAACGAGGAGGAGACCGAGACGCATGGCGATGCCGATCCAGATGACTGCTGAGCCGTGGTAGTTTTGTGTGCGGACGTAGAAGTGTTTAATGGCGGAAGGGAGGAGAGTGGCGACCGCGAAGGGAATGGCAAGTTGCCATTTCGCGGAAGTGGAGGAGGTGGAGCTCGCGTAGTATGTTGAGATGCAGTAGGGCATTTGTTCCTCGCGGCAAAGGCGGGACAAGCTGGCCAGACGTGTGCAGAAGAGGAAGGAGACGGAGTTGGTCGCGCCGAGGAAGCGGTCGTTGTAGTCCGCTTGTCCAAGAGAGGATGCCAGCATGCAAATGCCAAAGGTAGAAAGGAGGAATAGCAGTTGCTCATCTTCCCATATCGTGAAGGAGTTGGAAGCAAAGCCAATGCAAAGCAGGAGGGTGCTGAGAGTGCAAAGCCATCCCCAGAAAGTCGTTGGCACAGGAAACTTGAGGAGATCTCTCGCAGGATAGAAGCCGAGTAGAGTCGCGAGAATGCCTCCTATCGTGGCGCCGAAAGCGGTGTATTGCGTAAAGGAGAAGTCGGGGACGGATCCGACGCCTGCGCCGATGAGTCCTCCCACGGTCGTACCCATCAATCCCCATCCCAGCAAAGCAGGTGTCAACGCCGCTCGATCGCCGTTCACGCCCTGCGCATACATCGCAATGACAGCAAACGTGCCCACCAATGCCACAATCCCCATGATCATGCTGGCAATGTCAAACCTCGCCCACAAACTCTTGCAGATCCGCAGATTCTCCGCCTGATACGCGCGGAAAGCCTCGTATGCACTTCTCTGCGTTCCCTTTCCAGACCCAACATCCTTCCACACCTCTCCCGCTTTCGCCCACAACGCCTCGGTCGAACTCGTCGCATCCTCATCCAGTCCTCTCGCCTTCGCATACTCCCCCTGATACCGATGAATTTGCGCAGCCGTAAGCCTACCCACTTCCGCCAACTTCTCATAATCCGGCTGCGTGACTCCTCCATCTCCATGGAACGCCTCTGAAATCGGATGTCCCAGATTATTGAATGGGATCGGAATTCCCAACAACAACGCCAATGTCGGCACGAGATCGATCTGCGCCACGGGCCTCTCCTTCGCTGTTTGAGGAGGCATGACATGCTCTTGACTCTCCCGTCCAAAGATGCCCTTGTTTGAGTACATCCACAATGCAGCTTCCACCTCATCGTCCGACTCTCCTCCATGATCGCCCTTGACATCCATACCGTGATCGCCCAGCACCACCAGCACCGTGTCATCGTCCAAGTTCTCCACTATCCTGCGTAGTATACCATCCATCTGTCGTAATTTGTCTCCCATCGCGGGGTGGTCAGGTCCATATCGATGTCCTGCGTGATCCACGCCTAGATAATGTCCAATCACCACATCCCACTCTTTTTGTCGTTCGGATTCCAGCAGAGGGAAGAGGTGCTCGTTGACTCCCTCGTCGACGGTGTGTAAGTCCCAGACGTTGAAGGAGTCGTAGGCTCGAGTGAGGTTTGGTTCGAAGAGGCCGGGGAAGAGGGAATGCCATGTATCGTCGCCGAGGTGGACCACTTTCTTGCCCGCTAGGTAGAGCTGCTCCACCAGATTGTCCTCATCAATCGCTGTACCGGCAAAGTTCGACCCAGCATCAATAAACGTCGGTAATGTCCCTGTTGTCAATCCCTTCAACCGTTGTAACGTTGTCGTAGGAGGATCCGCAATGAATGGTCGAAGGAAGGCCTTCTCCGGACTCTCGAGAGCGGCGGAATGCAAGAACGGCAACGCATTGTGGAAGTGTTGGTGCGGCGAGGTGGACGTATTCGCATGCGGGATGGTAAAGTCGTAGCGGAGAGCGTCAATCACGACGATGACGGCTTTGGGAAAGGATTGCGGATGCCAGCAGCCGGTGTCGGGGATCGCGATGAGGTCTGTGGGAGGAACGGCGCATTCGGAGCGATTGGGGAGGACGAGGCGCGAGAGGAGGAAGCCGGAGCAGAAGAGGTAGATGGCGAGGGCGTGGAAGATGCTGGGATCGAGGTGTTAGTTGTGGGGGAGGAGGAGGATTCAGTATCCGTACAAGATGAGGAAGAAGAAGGCGACGACGAGCAAATGCCGTGCTTTGAACTGGACTTCTCGTTGGTGGTTGATCTCCTTTTCTGAGAGCGCATTCGTCTCGTCTGTGGTCCCCTCTTTGGTCTTCATTTTGTGTATTTTCCTCTATGACCCAAGCGCGAATGCAATATGCTGGATTTATGATATACAAGCCATAGACAAGAAGAAAGCGCGATCAAGAAAGAAAGAAAGAAAGGAGAGGAGGAAGGAGTTAATGGTAGATCATGAAGATACCTACCTAGAGAAGCCGTGTAGCTCGAGGACTTTGATGAAGTTCAAGATCCGCGACTCCACCACGAAGCTCCCGTTCCTGGCGATCACCAAGGCGGTGTTCAACCCAGAGAAGTGCCGCAACGAAGACGTCAACGATCAGAGTGTATACAGCACACAAGAGATCAGTACGCTTCACAGCGTGAACGGACGTCCAGCACAACAGTACCTCAAAACGACGATTGAGATGAACTCCAGCGAACACGATCGTGAACTGCCATTGAACAACGAGCATAATATACACACTAGAGTACTAATCTGACCAGAGATTCCACACAAAACAAACACATCATCCTTCCCGTCATCTTCAAATCAAAAGCCTGCGCTCTTCCACTCGCAAAGAAGAGAAACAGCTAAGGAAAACCCCGCGATTCGACCGTAGTTCTAACAGGTCCAGTCATAATCTTCATAAACCAGCAGATTCCGTGATCTCGTCCCGTTCTGTAGTCGGGGGTTAGGAAAAGAGACAGTATGAAATCCTCCTCCTCCTCTTCTGCTTGTATCGACCATCATTTGTGTCCGGCAATCAGTCGCAGCATAAGCGCAGCATCATTCCCTTGTTCATCCTCCAAACATCTACTCCCTCACCGGCGCATTCCTCGCCTTCTCCACCAACCCTCCCACCCTCTCCAGATCCACACTCTGCCACCTCTCCCCATCATTCATCCTCCCCACAAACCCCGTGCCCTCATTCCCACCCTCCAACCCCCCAACTCCACCCATCTCCCCCACCTTGACAACAACCACACACCCACTCTTCCTCTGCCCCGTCGCCTCATCGATCTCCTCTGGAAACGTAATCCGAATCTCCGGAATCGGACTCGTAGGCGGGCTGGGAGAGCGCATGAACAACGGCGGCTTTCCAGTGTAGACGTCGTCTTTACTCGCGCGGGTGAGGACTCGTCGATGTTGACGGGAAGAGGAGGAACTGGTGGAGAGGGAGGAGAGGCGTTTTTCGATGTCGTGGGTGGAGAGGTCGTCTTCTTCGTCGGCGTAGGGGAGGGCGGAGTTTTGGGGTAAGCGAGCCCGGCGCCGGCGTTGATACCAGAAGCCTGCTGTTATGATGATGGCGGTGAGGGCGAAGACGAGGACGCCGACGGTTAGGGCTATGGTGAGAGTGTTTGGTGCGCCGTTGCTGGAGGGTTTTTTCGGGTCGGTTGGGGTGGAGGAGTCGCGGCGGAGGAGGAACGACTTGCTGAGAGCGGTAAAGGACGCCATGGTGGGCGATTAGGTTGGTGGGAGTAGTCGGTGCAATGTCTGAGATCTTTGTGGCATGTCAGTCTCTGTATACCATGTTCGCGGTGCGACATCATCATCATCGTCGTCGGTTGAAGTCCAACGTCCAACGTCCGCTGAGCCACGAGAGGCTGGGCTGGGAAGAGGGGTTTTGTGACGACGACGAGGTCTGCAGAACCAGAATACGCGCGAGGAATGGACGTACCTTCCAGCGAAGTCGTCCAGATCCGTAATCCTCTCTTCGTATGGCGCAGCGCTTATCCGCAATTACAGTATGCGTCTCTTCCCTTTGCTCTTCTCGTTCTCAATCGTCTCAACGGGTATGTATTATCAAAAAGAACGTGACACGGCTCAGGCTAAAAGAGTGAAGCCTGAAGATCCGCGTATAAAAGGAAGGTGTGGTTGTGTACAAAGAGAGAGCGAAAGAGCGACCCTGCTCTCGTCGTTGTCGAAGGGGAAGTCCAGTCGTCGACTCGTCGACTCGTCGTCGCCTCTGGAAGTGTTTCCCTTTTGCGTGCCTGCCTCCACCATCCACTATTGCCAATCTCGGTTGTCTCGGCTGCGGGCCGCGATGGAGCTGCGGGTGCTGATCGATGCAGGTACGGGAAACCTTGTTCGGGAAGGATTGGGACTCGATCGAGATGTGGGCGCGTATAATCAATAATATATCAAACGAATGTCGGGTTTGTAGGACGAAATGAACGAAAGAGTGGTGTTGCTTGTTGGAAGGGTGCTGTGTTGGTGCTCCTGAGGACTACAGTGGCGTACGCAAGCATGAAATGAAAGGATTGCTCAAATGATTGATCCTGAGACGCGATGAACGTCATGTTGCCATTTTTCGACACTGACATGTATCATTGTGCATTCTTTCACGGCTGTCAAGCGACGTAGGAGGCTGAGCTGTGAGTGAGGAGTAGCGATCGTTGCGGTGTCTTCCTCGCTGTTCTGAATTCAGTGATCGGAAGCAAGCCTGAAGGACGTAGAACTACTTGCAGGGTGGAGACAGGGTTCGTGAGTCTGGAAGCGTCGATGAACAGGAAGAAGTACAAGGATGCAAACGAGCATGTTCACGGTCCGCGCAGTTCACAGACAACCTCATTCGCACAATGCTGAGAACTTTAATAGACGTGCAAGTCTTGGAACCGGAGCTCTATGGTGGACAGTCGATCAACATGACTCGGAGTCTTAGAACGCAAGCTATGAACACTGACAGTTGACTGCCGTGACTCGAAGAGCTCATGAATCTCATTCATACCCTCTGCTACACTGCAACCGGCCGGAAGCTGATTACAGCAGCTCTCAGAGACCCAGACTCCGATCCCTCCGCCGAGGGATGGCATATCATGTTTATGCCTTCCATCCATACCCATACGCCGTGTAGTCTACCACAGACCACGATGCTGCTCCGTAATTCAGAAAATCCCACAAACGCCATCAATCCAACCTCGTCCACTTTTCGCTTTAGTTGTAGTAATGCCCCCTTCTCACCATCCATCCACCCTCATTTCTACTTCGGCTGCCAATGCTGAAACTTCGCCTTCCCCACCCCATCACTCTGCGCCCTCTTCCGACTCCTCCCACCTCCCCCACCATTCCCACTCCCACTCCTCCCTCTCGCCCTTCCACCACCATTCCCTCCACCACTCGGACCTCCGCTTCCACCTCGATTTCCACCTCCAGCAGACTCTCCACTCTCCCTCCTCTCCATTCGTCCCTGCTGGGCGAAAGCGGGAAGCCCTCCTCCTCCACTCCCCGGTGGTCCTCCGCCGAAAAGTCTCGGATCAAGGTTCGCAGGTTGAGCGGGTGCGATTGCTTGACCGCCGAATTGCTGGCCTTGGGCTCCTCCATATGAAGGCGCGCTTCGAGGATCGCGAGATGGGTTGAGTGGTGTCCCTGGGAAGCCGGGAGGAGGAGGGGGTGGACCATGCCGAGGCCACTCGGCTGCAGCTGTGCCTGGGGGAGGTGGTTGGACGTCACTTCGTGGCAGGCCGTAGAGCGGAGATTGAGGGTTCGGTGGCCAGTTGGGGTGGTGTTGACCTGGTGGAGCGATGCCGGGCGGTGGACCAGGGAACGAGTTGCGGTGTTCGTAGTACGGGTTGAAGCCGTGGAGGAATGGGTAGCCAGGCGGTGGAGGGCCGGGAGCAGGACCAGGAGATGGATGCCATGGAGGTGGATGAGCCCCGTATGAGGGAGGAGGCATGGAGTAGTATTCGCCGGGGAAGTGAGCATACGTCGTAGTTGGAGGAGCGGGTGCCGGAGGAGGAGGAGTGGCTTCCACATTCGTGTTGAGGCGGAACCGATGGATTGAAGGCTTCTTGCTGTCTGCGACCTCACTGCCTTGACCCTGACTGGGTCTTCGCCCGCCTTGGCTGAGGGCTTCTTTCCAGCTCTTCCGAGAATTGCCGTTGCGTTGAGACTTATTCGTTTTCATGGAGAACTGGCCCATGGAGCTCTTTTGCTGGCTTCGGTGAAAGTTTGCGGATTCTCCAGCAGCTCCTGCAGTGGTGGTCGCGCTACTGGGGTTGGCGTCAGGCGTGAAATCGCGGGATGTGGATTGCGACTTAATCGAGGAGGCACGAGAGCGAGATTTGACTGCAGTATCTGCGATGACCTCTTTGGTTGCCTCCTTGGTAGTCTCCTTGGGTGGCGGCAGCGACGTCTTCTCCTGTGGTTTCCGAGGTTCTGCAGCGCCAGGACTGCTGGGTGGCTCCGGTTGCTTCAACTTGCTCTTATGAAGTAGAACATCCGACGGCGAGTCCTCTTTCTTTTCCTCTTCCTGCTTCTTGGCCGGTAGAGCTGGTGTGGCTGGTTCAATTGGCAGACTTGGTAGAGCTAGTCGCTCAGGTTCCTTCTGCTCAACACGCTCAATCCTCAGAGGTCCACTGTGAGACCACTCATGGATTGACCCAGTAGACGGGTTTCGCGAGTGCTTGGGCTGACTGCCAGGACGCTGATAGTTCGTCCAGCCGATGGTATCCGCTCTATCGAACTGCAGCGGGTTTGTCTGGTTCAAAATGCGATCGAAAGAGCTGCCTCGAGAATGCTGTGGCGGTATTGACCGGCGTGTAGCCTCCGGATTGACAGGGTTCAGCAATGGCGGAAGTGTTCCAGCCCTTGTGGCATTCGGACTTATCGATAGCATTGGCTGTTCCCTATGCGCAGCAGACTCGGGAATGCTGCCTTTCCTCGAGGGCGTCGAAGGAGCCGTAAACGGATTGTATGGTTCGGGTGCTGGCACAAATGCCGGTCTCGGTTGGATCTCATCTAGTATGCGCTCCAACGCGACCGCTGGTCGAATTGGCGGCGGAGGCGGCATCTGCATTCCCATCGCAGGATGACCACCCAAGAAAGCAGGAGGTGCTCTGAGTCTCGGCGCTTCCACTGCTCGAATAGAAGGCCGTGAAGCCAGACCTCCCAGCATTTGCAGTCCTGTCGCATCCTCGTTGCGGATGACAGGAATTTTCGGTCTGTTGGCAATCTCTTCGACCTGGATCGCAGCCGCAGCAAGGGTGCTGGTGGTGATGATCCCGTTCGAGCGCGCGTCGGCCGTATCGCGCACAGTAGACTCCATGACGGTGAAGCTGCCGAAGACTTCTTTCTTGTCCTCCTCAGAAAGTCCGCGCAACATGTCAGTCATCCTGACTCGAGCGTGGAGCTCATCGCTGGCCTGCTCAGTAGCCATGGCCTTGCGGCTTCGTGAGTCGTAGGCAGCATCGATAGTTCGTATCCGATCAAAGCGATGGGTAGTGGCTTTGGGCTTCGGAATGACATCGTCGTCTTCGTCCTGAGTGTCGTAGGCGGCGTCCTCACCCGTCATCTGCGCTTGCCGTGCAATCGTGAGACTCTGGTGCTCCAAGCGGTCAACCTCAAGATCGCGCAAGTCCTCAATCAAGAGTTTGCACTTCTCCTCGCGGACCGCCTGCTCTGCTTCCAACGTTCTTTGTAAATGCAGCCGACTCCACTTCGCTTGTGCCATTATTTGATTCTTGCGTTTTTGAAACGTCTGATCAAGTAGCTCCTGGATGCCATAGTACTCGTCCGTACCAGTAAACTCCGGGACCTGCTCGTGAAGATCCGGCTTGGCTTGCAGGTCTTCAACAGTCTTCAAGGCAATCTCAGCGAGCACAGGCTTCAAAGTACGAGTGATGGCTCGAAATGCTGCCTTCAGTTGCAGCTGTCGTCGCATAGCCGCTTCGATACTTGGCTGTGGGTGGTCGGCTCGTCGTCGGCCATTAATTCGTTTTCGAGCTTGGCCGTTGTATGTGGCTACATTCTCGTCGCCGTCGTCCAGATCGCCCACATCTTCGGCATCGTCCACATCATCAGCTTCCACTAGATCATCGGCGTCATCGACATCGTCTTGGTCGTCTGCATCCACCTCAGGTTCGGCGCCGGTCATAATGGCATCCTTGATCGGTGAGATGTCTACAGGCTCGTACTCTTCAGAGGCAGGGGATGCAGCCTCAGAGACTGCTGGAGTGAATTCGGTTGAATGTGTGAAGCTCGGAAGACCAATCGCTCGTGGCGTGTCCGAAGGTGAGCTCTGCTGCGAAACGTGGCGGTCGGAGACATCTTCCGGCTGAACAAGCCCATCCAAGTTGTCGTCGCGTGAGGAAGTTCGAGCCTGGACTGGAGGAGTGTGCATCTCTTGAGATGCATTCCTCGTTTCCGAAGGCGTGGGCGATGATCGTTTTCGTTTCCGCGACGGTGAGGTAGAGTGCACATTCGATCCATCCATTTTCGCCTCACTAGTTCTCCGTCGTTTACCTACCGACGAACCTGATCCGAAAGTAAACTTGACATCCGCAGCACCATTCGTGGAGTTTACAGAAATCCGCCTTGACTTTGCAGAAGTTTGGCTGCCAAGGCTGAGCGCCGTCGTTGGACGTCCATCGTCAAGCGAACCTCTTGGACTGTCGTCTTCTTCGTCTTCAACGGAGCCATTGATAGAAGTGCCGGATTCAAGAGGACCAGTGCGCTTCTTTGCGTGCCGAGTCGTCATGTGGAGAGGTTCCGAGGGCACGAAGCGACCGGTCTTGCCGGGATCGCTGCGGCGGGCTGCTTTGCCAGGAGGGAGAACGAGTGTTTTGGAACTCATCACTGGCAGATCTGGAGAAGTGTCAGTGAATTTTTCGTTGATGTCATTCTGATTGATTGTGAAGATGACAGTGTCGGAAGAACGTTGGGTGACAAGAAAGCTGGGTGGAAACATGGCGTCTTGTGTTGGACACACCACATGTCGCAACACCGGCGTTGATGAAGGATCAACGCAAGAAATTGCTGCGGGTGGGTAGGAATCGTTGCTGAATGGATCTAGGATTGACTGGCAATGACTGTAGCAATTGACCTGTCTCTGATCGCCTTGCTGATCGATACTGTCATGCCGGGAGTGCGGCGAATAGACCAGCAAGGCTGCGGAGGGATCGGGTGCAAGAGCGACAGTAAATGCCTGTCCGTTATGACAGAACAAAGTGATGACTCGGAACAACGTACCTGGAAATGCCCACCAGTTGCTGGCGGGTTGTGATGATCTGAACAGTTCTGCGCACGCTGGCAGAAGATGTAACAGTAGTCGTTGACGAAACCTCAGGCCCCGTGAATGATGGCGAGCTCGTTCCTTGGTCGCGGGAGGAGGTTCAATGAGAAAGGATCAGCCATCAGCCGTGTTGAAGAACAGAGTTGTTGACGATGAGAAGTGCAGTCGAAGTGGTGTTCAGACCATCGTCTTGCGACGATATTTCGATATACAGTTCGACCTTTTGGAAGGTGAACCAGTTGATCTGTCTCGAGTTCTTTGCCGGTCCGTGTACGTACGGAATTGGACCAATAATCGAGAAAGAGTGGGGCCACCACTCGATGCGGTTAGTCAATGCCAACCACTTCTCTCGACTCGAATGGGGCCTGAGGCGACAATGAGAGTTGTTGTAGATCGTCGATGTTGTTAACGACGTTGTTCTAATGGCAAAGCAAGCGCAGAAGAGCCGTGTGTCAGTAGTCGAGTGCGTCGTTCTTCTGCCATTATAGCCAGCAGTAAGGTCCAAGGACACGCTAGAAATACAATTCACGAGTTGCAAGTGATGTGAAGTCGTCAAACATGTGAACTTGATGTCAAATGCTTCATTACATTGATTCTGCGTAACGAGCTGGTCTACCCTAGTAGAGCAAACACTCGTATTGCTGCGATTTTGCGCAGCAAGATGCTATTCTCCTGCTTGAGGACTTGAGTATCTCTGCAACGAACGCTCCATGTAACAAACGCTTCATGATCGTTGGTCTCGGAAATCCGCTTGGTGATCAAGTCTCCGTGACCCTATTTCCTCGCTCGCTCGCTCGCCAATGCAACAGCTGCTTACTGGGCACCTGGCTCATCGGGCTCATCGGGCTGATCGAAGAGGAAATTGGCGGCGAGCTCCTCGTTCTTGTCGCAGGCGAAGTAGGCTTGAATGACATCTTGACGCTCGAAGCCGAGGCGGCACAACTAAGTCAAGGTTAGTACTTGTTTGTTTCGTAGGCATTTTCCGAGAACTTACGCGCTCAATGGCATCACGCTCCTCCTCTGTCACGGCTATTGAGCCACCAGGTGGGGCAGCGAGGTCGTCGTCTCCATCCTCAGCGAGCAACTGCATGAACTGCTCCGGGTTCTGGGTGATGATCTGTGCCAACTGCGGGCTACCGGCGGCGACTTGCTGTAGGATCGGCTCGAGCATGCCGGGCTGTTGCTGAACGACTTGACGAAGCTGCTGGAACTGAGGGTTGTTGCGGAGAAAGTCGAGGTTGGCCGCAGCTCCTCCAGCACCGGCACCAGCACCTGCAGCACCAAGAGCAGCTCCCAATCCTCCAGCAGTCGCAGCGCCTCCACTGCCACGTCCAGCTCCTGCGCCGCCTCTTCCAGCAGCCGCAGCCTGCTCGAAGAGGTTAACCGGCTCATCACCACCTGATGGAGCAGCGGTACCTGTCGTAGCGGGTGTGGTTGGCGTTTGTGCTTGTGCCTGAGCTGCAGGGCGTGGAGCCTGACGTTCCTCCTGTTGCGCACTCGCGGGAATGCCGTTCAGCAAGTACTCGACAGCACGGTCTGGGTTAAAGAAGGCTGCGCGCATGGCGAGATCGATCTGATCGCGCGGGAAGCCCATTGACTCCATATTGGCGATTGCGGCGGAGCGCTGCTCACCGAGAGCGAGCGCGGAGGGGTCGTTCCATGAGGCACCCTCATTGGCAGCGGCCGAGGCTGGGGCGGGAGATGGAGTTGCGGGCGGTTGCGAGGTGTTCGATGGCGCGGATTGAGCCGGCGCAGCTGGGACGGCTGGAGTGGAGACAGACTTTGGTGCCGGTGTAGCTGGCTCGGCGGGCTTCGTGGGAAGAGCTTTAGGCTGTGAGAATGGTGTTAGAGTGCGCGCTGATTGCCTGGATGTATCCTGCACTCACCTTGGAGGTCATGCAGACGATGAAACCCTTCTCCTCAATCTTATACGACTCGATGGTGTTGTCATCCTGCAGAATCTTGCCAGAGTAGATGAGCTTCTGCGTGGAAGCCTCCCACCCCTTCTCCGATGCGATCTTCTGCTTCAGACCGCCGATCGTCTCCGTGGGCTCGGCATCGATTGTGAACTTTTGCTGCTTCAGATCACGAAACTGGAGCTTCATGATGGGCAGTTTGCGCAGTGCGCAAAGCTTTCTGTTGGAGAGCTTGGTGGTAGTTGAGCAGTGTGGAGAGCGTGGCGGCAAATTGAAAGCTCAGTCGTTGGTGATGTTCGATGAGGATTGAAAGGAAGAAGGCCGGGGTCGGTGAGAGTTTTGTAAAAGACGCCAAAGCTTTGTGCAAGGCGACCGTGATGAATCGAAATGTGGCGGGTGTTGTAGCAAGGTGAAGAGGCGGCGGAGTGACGAAGTCTGGACTGGAAGGAACGAACCGCTTGGACCCTCACGTCTTCACAAGATGGCAGCCCCGCCACGAGGAGGAGCCTGAGGCAAATACATCCGACTTCGATTGGGTGAATGAATGGCAGCAGTCCATCCTCTTTCACATGAATGCCTCGTATACATCCGTCAGTCTTTGCAAAGGCTCGTGCAATCAACAAATCACTGCTCCCGTTGATCCCTGTCTGCCGGGACTTGAGCTCAGCTCGCAATGAGTTCAGATGGCTCAGGGAGCACGCAGTCAGCGTATCGAAGCAGCTCGGCAATGGAGAGCAAGAAAGGCTGTTTGATTTGTACTTGAGAAGGCGTGCCAGAGGAGAGCCTTTGCAGTATATCCTGGGATCAGAGTGGTTTTCTGAGCTAGAAATCAGATGTCGACCAGGAGTTTTGATTCCAAGGTACATGTAACCCTAAGATAACCTTGCAGTCGACTGAATCTGACGTTTCTATCTTCCACAGACAAGAGACAGCAGCATCAGTCTCTCATCTGGCACGTCTCCTGGCATCTGATCAGACCATCCTCAACGAAGCCAACTCAACCCTCCGCGTCCTCGACCTCTGCACAGGGACCGGCTGCATTCCGCTCCTCTTCCACCACGAATTTTACACCTCCAAACCCTCAACTTCCACAACCCTCGAGCTGGTTGGCGTCGACATATCCACCACCGCCTTGTCCCTCGCCCGCGAGAATCTCATTCATCAAATCGCACACGCAGCCCGTGCACATCCCACCACCCCCTCCAAGCGAACAAGATCGCTGAATCAGATCGGCTTCGTGCAAGCTGATATCCTTGCTTCTTCTCCACCAACCGAGTCATCAGGTCCTCTTCCGTTGAACGAAGCACTCGGTAGGCTATACGGTGGCGAGACCGAACCTCCGACTTTCGATGTTCTCATCTCCAATCCGCCGTACATCTCTCCTTCGGCGTATTTGCGTACTACGACTCGCTCTGTGCGGAACTTCGAGCCGAAGTTAGCTCTTGTTCCACCTGGTCCTACTCCTTCCTCCTCCGGCGATGATGAGACCATCGGAGACGCCTTCTACCCACATCTGTGGCGAGTCGCAGAGCAGGTCAAGGCGAAAGTCTGTCTGTTCGAGGTGAGCGACTTGCAGCAAGCGAGACGGGTTGCAGCGATGGCGGTGGAACATGGTGGCTGGGAGGTGGTGGAGATTTGGAGAGATGAGCCTGCCGCGAGCAGCGAGGCGGTGGAGGAGCTGGATGTTGCTGGCCGGAGTATTAGGGTTAGAGGCGCTGGGAATGGGAGGTCGGTATTTGCTAGAAGGCTTATCAAAGTATCGTAGCCTGGTCATGGTCAGGAGACGGATAATGGATGTCGTCATGTCTCTGCACAAGGAGTCCACGACTGACTGTTCGCGGAAGTTTTGTGCTGCGGTACCTGTACGTCCAACCAACTTCGCATGTGAATCACATTGCAAGCACTGCTCCAACACGGTGGTGACGAATTGCAGGGATACGCGGAGCAGTCAATCACACTCTTACAGCCCAACACGACGCCGCGATCAGGCATGCGCTACTTGACGACATTCCACAATTGACAAAGGAAACGCTTTCAAGATCTACGCTTACACGCTCCTTTTCACTACCTCAACTGCCTCGTCCTCTCACTCCCTCAGCGCTTGTATGCTGTACAATGTGAAAACGCTTAGTCGAGCTTGATTCCTGCTCTCACTCAATCCATCATCCGATAACCATCTATGACTTCTCAAGATCGGCCAGAATCTGCTTGCCCTTCGCCTGTGCCTCGGAGAAGTCACCGACCATGTAGAAAGCACCTTCTGGGAGATCATCACCCTCACCAGCCATGATGGACTTGAAAGAGGCGATGGTGTCCTTGAGGGAAACGAGCTTGCCCTCGATACCAGTGAAGACCTGGGCGACGGTGAAAGGCTGGCTCAAGAAACGCTGGATCTTACGCGCACGCTCGACGGTGAGCTTGTCGGCTTCCGAAAGTTCGTCCATTCCGAGAATAGCAATGATATCCTGGAGGGACTTGTACTCCTGAAGCATCTGTTGGACCTTGGTGGCGGTGTCGTAGTGGTCCTGTCCGATGATACGGGGGTCCAACATACGGCTAGCGGAATCGAGAGGGTCGACGGCGGGGTAGATACCCAACTCGGAGATACCACGGGAAAGCACAGTGGTGGCGTCCAAATGGGCGAAAGTGGTGGCAGGAGCGGGATCAGTCAAATCGTCAGCGGGCACGTAGACGGCCTGGACGGAGGTAATGGATCCCTTCTTGGTGGTGGTAATACGCTCTTGCATACCACCCATGTCGACGGCGAGAGTTGGCTGGTATCCGACGGCGGACGGTATGCGACCGAGCAATGCGGAAACCTCAGCACCGGCCTGGGTGAAGCGGAAGATGTTGTCGATGAAGAGGAGCACGTCCTGGCCTTCCTCGTCGCGAAAGAAATTCAGGGCAGTTAGCATATGACTGTACAAGAGTGAGGGAAGGATATACGAACTTCGGCCAAGGTCAAGCTGTATGTCGGAGAAGAAGTCATGGTCAGTAAGGTGCACGTGTAACCCGATGAGTATGATGACGGTGATGTGAGGGGGTTGAGGTGGGTGGGTGAGAAGGGGTGTTCAGTCCTCATCGAGGTCCTCGATGTCCTGGTCGGAGTCCTGGTCGGAGTCCTGGTCGGAGTCCTCGTCGGAGTCCTCGGCGTCATCCTCAGGATCGCCCTCCTCGGCAGCCCACTCGGCGAGCTTCTTCACTCTCTTGATGTGTGTCGTCTTCTTGTTGTGTCCAGCCAGAGCCTGTCTGCTGATGAAAGTGGTGTTGCACGGAGTGCATATGAACTCTGCGCGCGCCTTGGCCCTGTCACGTGTGCCTCGCTGGGAGAGAGATTTCTTGGTGATGGCGCCCTTGCTCTTGCGTTTGCGTTTGCCCTTGCCGCCGTTCGGGGCGACGTCCGAATCGGAGTCTGGGTATCCAGCCGCCTTCTTGCGTCTCTTGTGTCGAGGCGTCTTCTTGTGTCTCGTGAGGCTCCACTAATTGTTGAAGGGTTTGTTGTCGCACGGCACGCAGGTAAAGGTACCCTGAGCTTTGGTATCGGCGCGCTTGGCTTTGACGTTGGCAGCGCTTTCTCCAAGAGGTTGCTTGACGACGCCTGCAAGGACATCCCAGTGTGCTTCGCAGTCTATGTGGTCTTCGAGGGCGCATCGAGATTGGAAAGCCAGCTCACAAGGGTTGCAGAAGAAGCGTTCCTCATTTATGGCCTTGTTTCTTGTCTTTGCGGCGCGTGCGAGGATCTTTCCGGGTGCGGTGGCTTTCGACTTTTCGTACCAGCGTCTCCAGTTGTCTCTGCCGTATTGTCTGAAGAGTTCTGCATTCTTTTTGCGGTATGCCGCGGCCACCTCACGGCGTCGAACGACACGCAGGGCAGCGACAGTCTCAAGCTCTTCGGGGGTCAAGGACAAGTCGCCTCGAATGGCTTCGTTGAGGCAAAGGTGAGAACACCGAGGGCCCCATTCAACAGACTCGCGAGCCCATGGAAGCAGATGGTCGATCCAGCGATCGGTAATCATGGCACTGATTGTGTGGAAGAGGAGGGAGAAGGCAGCCTCGGCTGCAAGAATGAAGCCTCGAGAGCGAGGAACCAGGCCTGGAACTGGGATGGGAGTCCAGACGAGCATGCCAACGTGAGCGATGTGATAGCCTCGCTTCTTGACTGCATGGGCGACCAGCACAGGGAGTTCGGTGGACTCATCAAAGTAAATCTCAGTGCGTCCAGAGATGCCGAGATCGTCAATGTCGTCCGCCGTTCCGGAGCCATTGTAAAGCAGCGGCTGCTCGCCGGCCTTCACCAAGCAGACCACGTAGACACCCCAGTGACCAGGTCTGGGAGCTGGCAGACTGAGGAAGAAAGAAAATGGCGGCGGGTCGGGAGAAGTGAGGACTGACTGCAGCTCCGGTGAAAAGGTAAGCGGACAGCCGTCCGCAATGCTGTTGAAGTCGGAGAAGGACCCCAATATCATCTTGAAAGCGGGGTTGATGTACCATGACGGTGCATTGATGTTGATGAGTTCATGTGTGAAGGTGTACAGGTTTTCTTCCCACGCAGGCCGAGCGGAGAAGTCGGTCTCTTCGATGATCTGGACGTCGTCCACTTGAACGTCGTTCAAAGCGGCGTCGCCCATGGTGGGATCGATTCTCGCAGGCCTGCAACGAGGGGCTCGATGTGTTGCGTATGAGTGGCGGGTGAGATTCAGAGTGGTTGAGGGACTGGTTCCCGGAGGCCTGCAACGAGCGGCTCGATGTGTAGCAAGTGAGATTCAGTATGATTGAAGTGCTGATCCTCGGAGGCCTGCAACAAGGTACACGTTGTGCGTGTGAGAAGGCCGGGTGGGTGAGGAGGTCGCTGTCCGAGATGTGGAAGGCCACCATCCGAGATGTGGAAGGCCGCATCCTTCCTGCAATGGCAGGCCGCGCCATCGTGACTCAAAGTTGTTGTTGAGGGAAGGTGTGGTGGTGGTGTTGGAGGGTAGGTATAGTCCGGTCCGGAAGGTGGGTATAGTCCAGATCCGGAAGCAGGAAGTGAGGTGGGGGCAGGTGGGCAGTGTGATGTGGGCAGTGTGATGTGGGCAGGTGGGCAGTGAGGCATGGGCAGGTGGGCAGTGAGGTATGGGCAAGTGATCACTGCCATCACGTGATGTCTGCGGGCAAACGATGGTTGCAGGCAGACGATCACAGTGCAGTGAGGAAGTGAGATAGTGAGAAAGGAATTACTTACCCAGTGAGAGCGACACGGGCACGGGCACCTGGAGGCTCGTTCATCTGACCGAACACGAGGGCGACCTTGGACTCGCCATCGAGCTGAATGACACCAGTCTCCTGCATTTCGTGGTACAGATCGTTACCCTCACGAGTACGCTCACCGACACCAGTGAAGACGGAGAAACCACCGTGGGCCTTGGCGATGTTGTTCTTCGTGTCGTGTTAGCTGCTGTCGTATTGATGTACCCTCCATTCCCACTTACAATGAGCTCCTGAATGAATACAGTCTTTCCGACACCGGCACCGCCAAAGAGACCAATCTTTCCACCACGGGCGTATGGGGCGAGGAGATCCACGACCTTGATACCAGTGGCGAGCACCTCAGCGGAGGTGGACTGATCGGTGAAAGCTGGAGGCTCGCTGTGGATGGGGAGCTTCTTGTCGTGCTTGATCGGGCCGCGCTCGTCGATTGGGTCACCGGTAACGTTCATGATACGTCCGAGGACACCTGGACCGACGGGCACCATGATGGGGTTGCCAGAGTCGGATGCCTTCTGTCCACGAACGAGACCCTCGGTTCCGTCCATGGCAATGCATCGCACGACGTTTTCACCCAAATGTTGCTGTTATCCGCGTTAGCGCCACGCTCTTCCAACCACCTCATATCATCGCTTTCCACGTACTGCGACCTCCAGAATCAGCTTCTGGCCACCGTTCTCGGCCTCGAGGGCGTTGAGGATAGGTGGGAGGACATCTGCCGAGGTGTTAGATGGCGGAAGTCCTCATCTGCGCGCGGGCGGCAAATACCAGTTGGGAACTTGACGTCGACGACGGCACCGATGACCTGGTGGACCTTGCCGTCTTTGGCGGCGTCGGTGGAGGCGAATCGGTGCGCGATGGCGGGCGCAAAGGTCTTTGGCTGGAATGCGCGCTGCTGGAAAGGTCTGCGCAGCGCCTGGGTGCGGGCAGCACGAGCGATGCCGCTGTGACGGGTCAGTTTTGAGCTCCAATGGCTTCATCCGGGAGTTGTATATGATGGAACGTACTTCTTCAGCATCTTTGCGGTGATGATGAGGGTGTTGGGGGTGGTGAGTGGAGCTGTTGCTTGTGAAGTCGTAGAGAGTACTCGTTTTGCCCGACTGTCTCCTTCCTCGCCAAGAAGAGGGCCCGTGCATCGTGCTTGCCTCGCCTGGTTGCCGAATTGTTCCGCTCAGGCAACGTGCTCAAACGCGGACTTGAGACCTCACTTTCACAACAACGATACCTTATGTTGTTTTCATTGCGCTTGACATCACTGTGCTATCATGTGCAGAGATGAGGATGTCTTCCGTGTTACATTCTCTGTCGCCATATCTGATCTCAACGATGACCTACGGAAAACGATGGGAATAGTTCCCCGCTCGCCAAAATCCATCAGGTCCTTGAGGCTCGGGGTGCTCTTACTACTATTCTTCGATTGCTTATAGAAGTCCCAGTTGTCTGGGTCTGCTCTCAAGATGAGCAGACTCGTGGCCGGCAGTGCCTGCAGACATCTCAGCATCCGAAATCAAGGTCCCCGGGCGGACTACACAACATCCCGCCGACCGCATCCACTTGCCAGGTCGTCTACAGACTCATTCGAGTGTGCCATCCGTGAAGTGGAAGTCACTTACGTCCCGCTCTCTAAGCTGCGACGGCTTCTTGTCAGCACAGTGTCTACGTGGTAGGCACAGAGCCTCGTAGCTGTGTTATCGGCAACGAGAGAAGAGGCAGGGATCCGCAAGTAACATCCAGGTTGCTATCCTTGAACGTTAACCGTCAAAATCATTCAATTCATTCATCTCCTCCTGCATATCTATGTACAAAACACCACGTGCCATGACTACCCTCTGTACCATCCTTCGCCATCGTGTTGTAGACCCTTCAATCAGAAGTTGCCCGCAGCAGTGCAGGTATTCCCACCAACGACCTCGCAGTTCCTCGCAATCGTCTCCTCCCCATCAATGCTGATCACCTTGAGGTCAACCTTAGTGACCCCAAAGCCAGCCGACTTCTGGAAGAAGTTGTACTCCATCCGAGTGAGACCACCCTGCCAGGTAGCGCCGCCGTTGGTGCTGACTTGGATGTCCTTGACACGCTGCGAGTATTGTCAGCATCGGTCGACCGACGGGACATGGACAGACATACCTTTCCCGCATTGACCGCCTGCACGCTGAACCAGTACGCCGACACACCTTCCTTCATGCGGAAGTAAATCAGACCGTTGAGCGGACAGGGGACGAATTCCCAGGACAGCTGAATGATTCCCTTTTGGGGATCATCAATCTTGCCGAAGGCGTTTTGGAACAAGTCGAGGGCGTGCTCTGGGCATTCTGGACATTGGTCGACAATCTGGTTGAATTGTCAGCGCATGCTCTCTGAAAGATGTGTATCGCAGTGTATCACACCATTGCTGTAGTCGAGCCTCTGGGGCCAGTGACTTTGATGCAAGCACCACAGACTCCGCTTCCCGCCCAGTCCAATTTGCTGATAGCGGTGCCGTCGATGCCAGTCGGGAGAGTATAGCTAGTGAAGGAGCACATTCCTCCCTGGACGTTCCCACCGTAGTAGGTTCCACGGCCAGTGACCGCATTGGCATAGCCCGCTGCCATGGGAGTGAGGATGAAAGTGAGGATGAAAGTGAAAAAATGCATGATGATGATGGCGGTGATGATGATACCAGTAACGTCGAGGAGATGAGAAAGTGATGTATTGAATAATGCTCGAATGATGGAAACAGACCTGCTCTTTATATGCGATGTTCTGGGCCATCTGCTCTTGGCCTCACCGCAATCTATCCAAAACATGGCGACGTCGCTTAGGTATACATTGCCAACCGAGATGTACAAGCGACTGGAGGAAAATTGAACCATCCAGATTCCAGCCACTGACACCAATCATCGTACCGCGGACAACACCGTGTCTTCCATCTCTGCAACTAGCTCAGTAACATCAATATCAACTCAGTGAGACACTGTTCAGTGTTTGTGCTCGAAGCGACTGGCGACATGTCGGTCGGATATGGTCAACGTCGAGGCAGATGCGAGATCCGGTCGATAGTATGATGGTCCGAGTACATGGGGCAAAGAGAAAGGAGCCATTGTAGTGCTGCGGAGACCCCACACGCGGCGTGACTCAAGGGGTAAGCAAGGCAGTATGGACTGCACCATGGCTCCAAATACCACCTGGAGGAAGCAGTGACAGCCACGCACGAGTTGCACAGCATTCGAAACAAATGGCTGGATTGCCTTGCAGTAGTCATGGACCACCTCATCGCATTAAACGAGCGGCAGTCTTCTCAGCCGCCTCCACGAAATAATGATCGCGAGCTCCAGAGGTGCTCGTGGTCGTCGAAAAGAAAGCTTGGTGAGACATTGGAACATTATGGTCCCGTCAAGGAAGTTGGTCCGTCTGCGTGTCCTTGCGGCCGAGACGGTATAAGGTCACGTTCAATCTGGTCCAAGGCGAATCCGCTCCAAGGCGATCGCGTGGTTGATTTAGTGCTCGGCGCCCCCTGGCGAAACTTCGGCGTGGCGCTTCGGGGGTCGCCAAATCTGTTGCCCGGGTCCAGTCATCACGGTCGTTATCTTGCTGTCCGCGTTAAACAGCGAATCTGCATCATCATAGTGCATTGGCACAGTGACTAGCAATACTTGGTAGAGTCCGTCTAAGACAGCGGAGAGTATACGCCGTGTATACCGTGATGGTAGCGGTCGTCGAAGTCCACGATGTCCAAGTCGCAGACCACGTTGTCCAAGTCGGTCGTGCGATTGAGCTTTGGGCTTCCTCTTTCTTCTGGAGATCCTCGGCGAGACGGCTCTTATACGTGTCGGCAGTGGTGTGTCTCATTCGATGCTGATGCTGACAGTGAACGCTCGTGTGTTGCAGCCGACAGACGTTGTCGCATGACAGGACGTCCAGGCCTGAGGGCGGGAGGAAAGAGAAGGTCGAGATTTCGTCGAGGAAACCGAAGCTGTGGATTCCGACATTGATGGTGGACCCTCCAAATTGTATCAAATTATTGGAGCTCCATTTCACCCGGCAGCTCCACCCGACCTCACCTCTGCAGCATCACTCCTCGACACACGTGCATTGTTCAAGGCTGCGCTCCCTTCGCAAGCCCGTCTCTTAACCGTGATGTCTCAATCTGTCCAGAACACGTGACGTGCAATTCAAGCAGCACCCGCACTCCATGACACCGAGCCCACGCGACCATGGACGAAGTTGAGAACCCAGACCTGCCAGCAGCAGGCGAGTCGAGTCCCACACTCAGACCTGTCGACGAAGATGAGGACGCTGGAGTGAGGTCGAACGCGGCGCATAAGCCTGGAGGAGACAATGCAGCGAACAACTCTACGCCAGACCCTCCGGCGACAAGAGCTGCCGTGCCCGCGAGACCGGGCTTGACACGAGAGAACTCGGCACCTCCACCTCATCAACCGCCTCCAGCGCCGCCTGTTCAGTCCGCAGCCACCGAATCGATCGACTTCCCGCAAGAAGCTCCCGACAGTCTCACGCTAGCCGATCTCAAGCGTATACGAAGTACTTTCCCTCAAAAGCCGACTCCGAAACAGCAACTGGCGGACGATGAGAAGGTTTACGACTTTGACTACCGAGACTCGCAATCATTCCCGGTCGAATTGGAAGAGTGGTTCAGCTATAGCGAGGACGAGGAGCTCAAGTTGAGGAAATGCAGATCATTGTTCAACAATGAATGGAGGAGTTCGGAGGATGGGAAGCATGACTGGTTGGACATCACCGAGGATGCAAGAAGGACCTTCGTCCAGAAGTGGGTGGCAGTACTAGATGATGGCTCAGACGAAGAGCAGGTCACAAAAGCGCTGATGATCTTGACATATGTCGGTCTCGGTATTTGGGAGGAGACAGCTGGTCGTCAAGAAGGTTGTGCATTGGAAGATTTGTTCTTGGACAGCACTTTTGGTGGTTCGAGATTTGACGAGTATGGCTCTTCAAGCTTGCAAGTGCAATGGATTGTTGCCATGGTGGACACTCTGCACTCGTGTGATGGGTTGAGGACGATTTACAGCACATTGAGAAAGACATGCGAACGGGACTTCCAGAGCACTGTTCCGGAGGCGCCATCTCGGAATGAAACTCAGGCACGGCGAGGTGATGAGAGTGTGGAGCTCTGGTGCTGTCTTACTTTGATGTACCTCTTTGTCGAGGTTGCACGTTCGACTGGCAACGGACAGGCTTTGAAAGGCGATGTCCTCGCGTTGGAGCCCAGCTTCCTCAATTACATCACACAGATCGTCGCACGGCTGCGCTGGGATGAATCATCTCCCGTCCCATTGACGAAGATGCTGCTCCTCGCATGGAAGGCGATTCTTGCATCCTTTGGAGGCATACAAGATGTCGAAAAGGTCAAGGCGAGTTTTCGGGAGAATCCCGACGAGATGGATGCTCGAGGCCAGCCGATCATCACGGCTTCTCCATTGGACTACCACCTTTTCCGACAGGAGATCAATTCCAAATATCCCGCCTATCAGCCCCCACCGCCACTGTTTCCTTTGGAGCCAGAGAATAACAGCATCTTGCCTCCACTGAAGCACCGCCGTCCGAGTTTTGCCATGTCTGACTCGGCATTCACCGGAGCTCCTGCAGTAGGAACCGCGTCGATCATGCATCAGCCTGTGCATATCGCTACGCCTGCTCCGTCACCTCCACCATCTCCCGCCGGCCCAGGCAAGGCCGGAAAGAAACAGAACTACCAAACGAACCAGATGTTTCCATTCTTGTACCCTCCCCTCGACGCCAGCAGTAACGAGCTGGGAGGAAAGGGGAGCACCGAATTGCAGGATGCACTTGTTGGTCGCAAGTGGCAAGGTGCCGACATTCCAGCGAGTATTCTCGAGGCCGCAGAGCTATTCGCTACACGTATGCGAGCAACTCGAGGTATGAAGCAACTGTGGGAAGCTCGAGTCGACTTTATGAAGCAAGAACGAGGGTGGAAGAATCCGGATGAGGATGACTTGCTGCCCGTCGATGACGATTTCGAACTGGTGCCCGAGACAAACCCCGAAGAGACCATCGAGCAAGGACAACCAGTTCCGCTGACCGATGAACAGCGACAGCTGAACAAAGTCAGCCAGTACTACCGAGACTCCCTACCACATTTGCAGAGCGTCGTCATTGTTCTGCTCAAGGCAGTGTTGCAGAATGTCACCGACTTGGTCACAAAAGGCAACGGCCAGAATGGTCTGCAAGCCGGCATTCAGTTCAACGATGTGAACGGCATCAATGGCTCAAAGCCTCTCGAAAATGGTCTCAACGGCCACTCCGACGGCATCGAGAATACCGCAGAAGAGCTCGACAAATTGCGCACGCAAGAGATTGCGGCCAAGGCCCTCAGCGCGATTCTCCTCCTCCTGCTAAAATGGTTCAAGGTCAACCACATTCTCCAATACGAGTATATGACCCAACTCCTCCTCGACTCCAATTACGTTCCTCTCATCCTCAAACTCTGGCAAACGCAAGAGATTGGCCGAGCATGCCACTACAAACTTGACCGCTCCGACCGCAACTTCTTCGCATTCTGCAAATCCACCTCCCGCCAAGCGGACCCCGAACCAACAACCTCGATCTCACCCAATGGCGTTCACACATCCGACTCGGAGGACGACGCTGCTCCTCCACCTATCAAACGCAATCGCGACGCTGACCCGGACAGCATCCTTTCCCCAGTATTCGAGGACAGCGAATTCGCGCATCCGCCCGAGATCGATGAACTAGGCTACGCTCAGACTCCGCTGCCGACATCCCTGCTCAAGAATTACTCCTACCGCAACATGTTTAGTGCGATCAACTATCTCCGCGTGCTGCAAAAAGTTACACGCAGGAAAACCCATCGCGCACTGCTGCTCGTGAGCTACAAGAGTTCCAACCATCTTAAGAAGACACTCAAAATTCCCGTGCAGCAGTTGCGATTCTACACGCTGAAACTCTTCAAGTCACAAGTCCCATTCTGCGGACGCAAGTGGCGACAAGGAAACATGAAGATCATCACAGCAGTATGGCTTTCTGTTCCAGCGGAGTTGAGAGACGACTGGTTGTCTGGCGGCGGAGGGGGAATGGGCGGTGCGTGTGTGGGAGATGTGGATGGTACGGTGGAGGATGCGCTGCCGTTGGAGCAGAGTCTACGGGCGTTGACGCATTGGTGGAATGTGAGGAACTTCCCGGATGTGATGGGTGTGGACAAGGGCATGTTGGAGGAGGAGATGGACTACTTCTCAAGAGAGCTGGAGAAGATGGAAATCAGCCGGGAGGAAGAATTGGGCGATGAGCAGGCGTTGGCGGAAGAAGGGTGGCAGGGTCCGATTGAGGGGTATTGAGGTGGTGAGTTGTCGGATGCAGGCTGGCATGCAATGGTTCAGTCTGTCCGCAGTCTCATCATCCTCGTGGGACTGCTCCCCGTGGGGTCTATACACATGCTCTGCGCTCCCACGAACATCTCGGCTAGCTAGCTCGAGAGCTATTAATAGCGTTGGGTCTTGACCAAAAGTCTTCTTGCATGCAATAACCTCAAGGACATGCACAATGCAAACGGCTCGCGACATTGCCAGCAACGCCTTCCAAATCGCTCGATTTGCAACACATGCGACGATATGGGCCTCAAACTCGACCTCCCGCTATCTGACCTCTGGCTATCGCGGAGTCTGCCTGGTCTGCAACAACCTCCAACCATACGGGCACGAAGACACCTTTGGCAGCACTCGAGCTCCTTGGCATGACAGCACAAGATCACCACTATCCGACGAAGTTGCGAGGGACCTAGCTTCCGCACCTAGCCTGTACATCCCCGACATTCCAACGCAGGAGATCCTCGAGAGTCGAGATGTGGACCCGAAGACTGGCAGGCCGATCAATGACTGTCCGTACTGCCGTTTGCTGTGTGATATTTTCGACGCGTTCTTCGCCGATCGGTGGATGAATTGGGTGACTGAAACGAGGAATGGCATGGGTTTGACGGTTGGACTGATGATCCGTGAAGGACGACCGCTCGTTGTCAATTGTGTTCGCTTTACATACGAAGTTCCGGTCGTCATGTATCCTCGTGTTGATGTTGAGGTGTACATTGACCATGCTCTGGAGGCGAATCTACCAGGTGCACCGTGTGTCGGCGTCGGCGGTCGAAGAGCACTGGACAACAGAGATGAGCAGTCCGCGATATTCTTGTTCGATTGCGTGAAGCAATGCGTCGAAGAGCATCCGGAATGCAACGGGCCATCTGCAGTATTCAATCCCACTCGCTTGCTCGATATCGGAGGGCCAAACGATGTCCTCCGTCTTTACGAGACCAAAGAGACTGGCCCTCAACTTCAGTACGCGGCTCTCAGCCATTGTTGGGGAGGCAGCCAGCCCATCAAACTCCTCACAGCGAACCAAGATGCCTTCAAATCCAGCATCCCACACAGCAACCTCCCTCCAACCTTCCGCGACGCCATCGCAGTCAGCAGAGAACTCTCCATCCGCTACCTCTGGATCGACTCCCTCTGCATCATCCAAAACGACGCCCTCGACTGGGAGCGCGAAGCCGCCCAAATGGGCCAGGTCTACTCCTCCGCCTTCCTCGTCATCAGCGCCGCCTCCTCCGCCAACGCAGAAACCCACTTCCTCGGCCCTCGAGACAAGTCCATGCTTCCCAAATCTTTCCCCTTCGCCCCTCCATCCAGCAACACCACAATCCCTCTCCTCGCCCGCCGCCGCCACCTGAAGGCCGTCCCAATGGAACAAGGCCTCCACGAACCACCCTTCACCTCCCCCTGGGCATCCCTGAAACGTCCAGACCCTCTCTTCACCCGCGCCTGGTGTTTCCAAGAGTCCCACCTCGCAACCCGCATTCTACACTTCACGACCGCCAGCACCCTCTTCGAATGCCGCACCCATCGTCGCAGCGAAGACGCCCTTCCACCCTACCCTCTCCTCTCTCGTGGCCCCCTGCCTCTCGTACCCGACGATCTACAATGGCGAATGCTAGTCAAGTCCTACACTTCCCGCCAACTGACCTTTCCCAGCGACAAACTCGTCGCTCTCTCCGGTATCGCCGCTAAGTCTCCGCAAGCAAGTCATGGAGCACGGTATTTAGCTGGCTTATGGGACGAGTCTCTGCTTCTTGATCTCCTTTGGCAACCCATGCCCGGCGCATCGAAAGACCCTCTCGCGTATGCTTCAACCGAGCAAGCAGCTCCGAGTTGGAGCTGGGCGAGCGTCGATCGTGGCGTGACGTATGATGCCCTCCACGATGTTACACTCCTCGCGGAAGTTCTGTCCGTCGAAACGAATGTGTCAGGGGTAAATCCTTACGGCTCCGTGCTAGGTGGTGCGATTGTTCTGCGAGCGAGATTAAGACGGTGTAAGATTGCGTGGAAGGCGGAGTTGAATCAGCATCGTGCGTATTTGGTTGGGGAAAACGGGGCGAGAAGTGCAGAGCAGCATTTCATCTCGGATGGGCTGCTCATTTCGCAGTCTGATGGGTCGAGGTTTGCGAAGCGTGGGCATAAGGGAGGTCGATGGGGCGATGATCAGGATTTGGATGCGGCGTTTGTGTGTATTGCGAAGACGCCGTGGGTACATATGAATTTCATGGGACTTTTGGTTGCCCCGAGTCAGCAGGTTGAGGGGGTCTGGGAAAGAGTGGCAAACATCACGAAGGTTACGAAGGAGTGGTTTGAGAGTGGCGTGGAACAGGAGGTTACGCTGGTCTGATAGTTTTGAATCGTCTGGCTGTCGTCAAGGACTTCGTGATAAATGTGTCAAACGTAAATATAGCAGAGCATCTCCATCGCCATTAAAGCGAGGCGTCTTCTGAGCAATGCACGCTCGCTCCAGTCAATGATCACCGCATCATCTAGAAGATCTCCTCCAATCTCTCCTCCTCCCACTTCTTCTTTCCCTCCGCAACCTCGTCCCTAACCCTCCAATACTCGTTGTTAAACTTCCAGTAATCCTCGCCAGTAATCGGATGTTTCTCCCTCGTGAACCATCTCGGAGTAAACTCTTCTCCCTTCGCCTCTCGCGCCCTACGTCTAGCCCTTTGCCCTTCTTCGAGACGAGTCTTCTCTGTCGCAGCAAAGTCGTACTCGCCTTCTTCCATGGCGCGTTGATCAGGTCGCAGACGAGAGTCGGTTGGCGGAAGTAAAGGCCGGAGACGGTCGGGCAGATCATTAAGCGTGACGACGAAGGGCGTGACGTTGAATGGAATTTCGCCGGGTGGTGGACGATGATGTGCTTCCCAGACGAGGAAGGCTTGGTTGTTGGAGTTCTTGCTATGAGAGGAATCGGTGGGCGGCTCGACGGAGCCTTCGAAACCTGGCGTGAGACGGGCGTAAATCTTGTCGTTCCAGCGACCGCCGATGCTCCAGCGGGTTTTGCCATCTGCGTCAACAACTTTGCCGGTGACGTGGAAAGCGGAGCTAGCTTTCCAGCCTTTCGGCTTGAAGTCGAGGAAGCAGACCTCACCGGTCGTCCAGTTCTTGACTTCCATGGGACCGTAGTTGTCGACTTGAGGGTTACCGGTAATGATGCCAACGACGCTGGAGGTGACCTTCTTCCATGTATAGAGCTCCTCTGGCGCTCCGTTCGATGGTCGTAAATGCAAGAACCAAGTGCCGAGTGGATTGAACTCGAATGACTTTCCGTAGAACTTCGATTTGACTGCAGATTCGCCGTAGTAGGCCCACTTTGGACTTTCGGCGAAAGCTGCACCGACAGGTGGGTGATGTGTAACCTGCTCGATGAAGAAGCGGTAGTTCAGATCCGGTCGAACATACTCGTAGGTCTCGCCGAGAAGCGGGTTGAAAGGCTTCGCAACTCTGCCGAGAGTGCTGGCATACTCGGACGCGGCAAATCCGGCAACAAACACTAAGCGCTCGGTCGAATCGTCGCGATCAGCAGCCACATTCAAGAGGTCAGCGTACTCCATATCCTCGACAACGCGGTACAGAAGCGATGTGGGTTCGTTGAAGGACACAGGTAGCGTCATCTTCGTCATGTCTTTGCCAATCATAGATTTCAAGATGCCCTGCAGAAAGTCAGCAATGGTCGGCAAGACTTCAAACAATCAATACTCACCCAAAGTCCGACCTTCGGCCTGTTGTCAGCGTCCAGCTTCAGTCGCTTTCTGAGACCGTCTTCGTAGCCCTTGTAGCTTTTCGAGATCTCCTTAGTTCTTTGGTCACGATCGCTCTCAGCCGGATCCGCTGCACCGTCGAGCTTGGCATCCAGAGTGTGCTCAGGCTGTCGGGGTTGGAGGGATGGACTTGGCATCGTTTCGAGGACCTCGACTTCGCCGGCATCAATGGCATCGAAAAACTCTTCTTCAACCTCGCTGTCATCATCGGAGACCTCGTTGTTCGTAAGCTCGGCGATGGTCGGCCGTCGTTGGATGGAGGTAGCAGCAGGAACACCGGGTTCAGAGTCTTTCGCCGACAGAACGTTCGACTGCGAGACAGATCGTGAAGCTGTTCCCTCAAGAGCCTCCTTGAGAGCCTTTTTCGTTTTCCGACGCTTATCCTCAGACTCGCCGATACGATTCTCAAGCGTCTCCTGCTCCTGTGCGACCTTGGCCATGGAGTCTTCCCATAATCTTCGAATGTTCTGCTCCCGTTCCAGTCGGTATTGCCAATACGCTTCGTGGTCCTTTGAGATTCTCAGTAGATCCATGAGCATAGACTTAAGATTGCCAACTGCATTTTCGTAGGATGACAATGCTTGCGCAACGGTGGCATGTCCGATGGCCATTTCCGGATTGTTTGCGATTTCGCTTTTCAGAGCGGCGGATACTTGCTCCAGGAGATCCAGCTGCAGCTTGGCTGACTGAGCGGTGATACTGAAAGCGTCCTTGTTGGCCGGTTGAGGCTCATAGTTGCTTGCATCATCACCATATTGGTCGTCGTCGTCTTCACCGTCGACGGTACCAGAGTTTGCTCTGCCGATTGGTCTCATCTGGCCCACACCATCCGCTTCGCTGGGCTCGTAGGTGCTCATTCCATCACCCGCAGTGCTTCCGCCGAATTGAGAAGTCGAGCCGACACCCACACTTGCCGCCGCGGCTGGACGGAGCGTCGATGCACCATTGCCATTGTCCGTGTTGTTGGTCTTCAATTTCTCCAACTGCTCGTGCCTTGCATTCGCTTCTTGATGCTCTCGCTTCATCTCGGACTTTGCCTCGTCTTTTGCCCACTGTATGGCATTGTTTAAAGCCCAGAACCACCGCTTGCATTCGACTTGATGGTTTGCCTTCATGTCGTATCTGACCGAGCTTTTTCCGTGAATCTCGAAATGTAGCTTATCCTTGGGATCCATGTGCAGCTTTGCGATTCGCATGTTGATGGCACCTCTACAGGCCATACTGGCATCGTCCTGATGTTTGTAGTATGACAATACACCATCCTCCAGCACGAACCAGCGTAGCTTGTAGCCTGAGGTGTAGTTTGTCCACTTTTTGAGGTATCCTTTCATTTCTCTGCTCTCCTTGCTCCCTGGCCCACCATCAATTGGAGCTCCAGCAGCAAGCCCGCCCTCGCCGAGTATTGTCTTCTCTTGAATGCTTCGCTGTGCGGCCGCTGCAGCCGGAGATTTCTTCAGTATCGCCTTTGTGCGATCGTCTTTGGTGACATCCTGTGGCAGCTTTCCCCTTCGGTCTCGACGGAACGGGTCCGCGCCGTTCAGCAGAAGGAGCTGTGCCAACTTGACATCCTTCTTCCTCGCGGCCTCATGCAGCAGACTGCCTCCATCCGATGTCGTAGCCGAGTCTGTGGCTAGTTCTGGGCCGTTGAGATCGAGGGTAGATTGCAGTCGTGTGTCGTTTAGCACCTGTTCAAGAGCCTCGTAGTCTCCAGCTGAAACCAGTTGCTGGATGTGCCGGACGTTGCTGTCGATGTACACCGATCTCGCCAGCTGTAGGAGCTGGAAGATTTCTGGGTTGCGAGCCAAGTCCAGTGCAGTCTTGCCTTGGTAGTTCGCAATCGAATCGTTGATCTCCTTCTGCTCCAGCAATAGCTGAACGACTGCTGACCGGCCGAGTGATGCAGCGACAGCCAGGGGTGTGTTTCCGTCCTTGTCTTTGGCATTGATGTCCGTATCTTGCTGCGAGAGAACGTACTCGATCACCGATGTCTCTGCACACTGTATGGCGAGGTGTAGTATCGTGGTTCCCTCCAGCTTTGCCTCTCCATCAGAGCGAGTCGCCTTGGCTATTGCTGATGTGTCTCCACTGCGTAGAGCCTCGAATACCTTGAACAGGCGTACGCTTTGCTCCAATGTCGCACCTTGTGTTGTGGAGCTCGTGGCTAGCGGGCTGGACTCGACCGGCGAGTATGGGTTCTGAGAGGATGCTTGAGTATTGGTCATGGTGGTAGAAAGGTGCGGCCGGTTCGACTGCATCGAGGCTCGTGAAGGCGAGAGGTGCACGGGATTGTCGGAGTTCGCCATGCTGCCGCCGTTGTCGGGGTTGTCGGTGGAGATCGATTTGAGAGTTGGGACGTCTCCTCTGCTGCCGATACGGTGGAGGACTCGTGAGATTGAGGATTTGTTCCGCTTGTGCCTAGATGGTGAAGGTCAATGCCGATGTCCTCCCTGCTGCTGGCAAAGGAAGAAAGTCCGCGATCGTTTCCCCTCTTCTGGTGTAACTCGCGAGTGCATGCGTTGGTGGGTTGGGAAAGAGCATGGGCAGGGGAGGGGAGGGCTAAACTCTTCCAGTCGGACTTACGGCGTGGCAGATGATGAGTCTGACATCTTTCCTCTCTCTCTCTGTCTGGTCTTCTTACTACCAGTTCAACAGTACAGCGACGATGTCAAGATAAAGAAACTCAGGACTATCGAGGTGAAACGCATGGTTGGCAAGTTGGGTTACAGCCACGAGCTCTCCACGCAATGACGCAGTCCCGCATTACACGGCTAAATAGCCGGATCGGTCTGGAGGAGATTCACTTCACCTTTCACATGATTAGACCAACGAAATTGCATGTAAGTGAATCTCATCGTGTCTGCTATGCCTCTTCTGCTTCTCCTTGCGAGCCCGAGCTGTGCAATCTTCACGATGGCTCTTGTGTTCCACCACGTGTTCATCCCACATGATTCCTCCACCCCAAGAAGCACTTCATACCACCTTCTTCTTGTCGACGTCATCATCATCATCCTCTTCCGTGTCAATGTCCATCTCCATGTCCGTATCCATCATAGCACTGTCCTGCCTCTCTGTGAACCTCTCCTCCAGCTCCTCAGCACTTTCCCGCTCAGCCTGACCCTCCAGCACTTCGCCCTCCTCGGTCCCTGCTCTGGTCTCCTGGCTGGAGTCCGTCGACGAAATATCCTGCGCCTGCTTCGGCTCCATATCAACGATCCTCCTCGTCAACGGATGATACGAGAACTTGTTCCTCAGCTTCGCCGTGATCATCTCCGCCGCATTGTTCATGTGCACCTGCAATCGACCAATCTCGTGGTTCTGCCACTCGATCTCGGCTTGCGCCAACTTCAGACAACGGATTGTATGTCGCCGCCCGAGACGCTCGACGATCGACATGCTGCGCAGCTCCTCGACGTCGATTTTGCGGCCGTCGAAGAAGGCATCGTCGCTGAGCTCGATGTTGTAGGTGACTGATCGTGCGAGCGCGATGAGTTGGAAGAGCTGTTGGTCGAGGATGATGTCGATTTCCTTGACTCCCTCGTGGAGCGCTTCGTGGAGGTCGGAGAGCGAGTGATGGGTGGAGGTGAAGTAGTCCGCACGTGTGATGCTGCCGCTGAGCCAGAGGCGGAGTTCATTGACGCGGTCGTCGCCGGTGGTGGGCTCGAGGTAAGACATGGTGCGCTTGTGTTGGGAGTAGAGTGCGTGAGATTGGGATGATGCGAAAGTGGTAATGACCGACCTTTGGTTGGTGAAGTGATCGAGCCGGGTGACAGCAAGATTGTAAGTGATTTTTACTGGCTTCACGACGATCGAATGGCTTCTGGAAACTCACTCCTTCAATTCTTACTCGAATATTGCTCCTCACTGCTCGAAGATTGAGCTTGTGAAAGAGCAAGGTCGGGCTTGCCTTGCGCTACACTAGGTACACTCAACACTCAAACAATTTCGCAAATCTTCCTCGAACATCCACCTCGCACCTGAGCCTGACCTCGAACAAAACACCGACACGAACATCCGTTCCTTCCAACTGGCACGAAAGATTTGCATGATTGTCGATGTAGTCCGGAGTATTGGTCGTTTTTGAGTGTATGGCCGTTCTTGGGTGTTTGGTGGTGTCGAGATTGAAGAGAGAATAGGTCGAGCGCGAGGGAGGACGCGGGGATACATATACCCCAACTACCGGACTACGTTCCCTGTTCGAATGTTCGGAGAGACCAAGTGTCAGGATGGCCCGCGCCAAAGTGCGCTTTTGATCCTGGTCCTAGTAACCCGCGATCTTCCATGGCTGGGATCGGTCGTATATGCCTGAGTCCCAAAGCATAAAGCAGCGTCCAGCCCATGGAGACGATACTGACATCTCCACGGGATGACTATCTAAGGGAGCACCTTGCTGAAGAACGCAAGCAAGGTGTTCGATGCGATATTTTCGGATCTTGAGGGTGACGAGGGAGGCCGTGGTGGCTGAAGCTGGACAAGCAGGCTCGGAGAACAAAGAGTTGGCCAAGGATCTGACGGATGAGGATGGGACGGGGGTGTGGTATGTGCAGATTGTGAGCGAGGCGGCGTGCAGTTTTACGTATGCGAATTTCGTGAAGGGGTTCCTGAAGGACAGTCATCAGAAGCTGTTGGAGGCGTATGTGGAAAAGGTGAAGGAGGGTCCGGCGAGGGCTTGAATGAGAAGCAGCGGGTGGGAAGATGAATAGGATCCCGAGAGAGTGGTCTTGGGGAACTCGAGCATTGGTTGATATTGACCCCTTTACTTCTTCCACATCCCTGGACCCACGTTTCCAATCATCACCAGTCATCCGTCGCTCCTCTCGACTCCACCACGCTCAATATCCATCACCGCACTTAATCTTGTTCCACCCAAAGACCTCAGAGTCGGGATCGCCCCTGTCGGACAGCCCAACAGTTCTCTTGCAGAGGCAGTCGAAGAGCGGACTTGCAGCGACTTGCCGTGCTATGTGCTCAAACGCCAGTCTGGGTAGGCCCTGTATATTTTCCGCACTCGTTGTCAATAAATCCCGCATACAGGGCTCGCCTTCGCCTCACGTCTGTCACATATGCCTCCGCCGAATACCGACAATCGGCATCTGATCCCCTGCCTTAGCGGCATATGCACCCCTACTAAGGCCTTTTGAGCTCGTTTAAGCCAGATTGCGCCCGTATAATCCTTACGGCCAAAGAAGAGGCAAAGGAGTCCCTCCTTCCGAGAGGGTATCGAATCGAGTCTGTCCTGAAGTGATTCATACTGCTACTCTACCTCTCATTTGCACCTTTTACAACGTCCAGGTTGATAGGGCGAGATCTTGGCTGGACAAGAACAAGGCGCTCGTGGTATGGTTCTGTGGCATGGCGTTCCCTGCCGATGCGACCAAAGAGCTACTCAAATGGGGTCAACTTCTCCAAGGCGGGGCATTTGACGCATGAGGATGCTAGCGGGTTAGGATCTGACGTGTGCGATATTTGTCAAGGGCGTTTTTGAACCGCTGCGAGTCGGTCCTTGAAAGTGGTTCCGGGACTCCGGGAGGGCAGGACATTGGCCTCTTTCCCATCTACATCTTCGCCCCCTTCGCCTCACCCTCCTTCTTCTTCCCCCTCGGACTCACCCAAATCCCCTCCGCCTCCGCATGCACAACCCCACCTTCCCCCTCCACCCTCCCTTGCGCCCAAACCTTCCTCCCTTTCCCCTCCACCTTAACAACCCAAGCCCTCACCATCACCGTCCCCGGCGTTCGTACAGGTTTCTTATACGCCACATTCAACTGCACGGTAAACATACTCTCCACACCCGTCAATCCCCGATCATGCAGCGTACTACCAATCGCCCGGCCAAGAGTGGAGTCCAGCAAAACCGCGATGACGCCGCCGTGGAGGAGATCTGGATGTGCATTGAGGTCGCCGCCGAGAGTGTAGAAGCGCCGCAGTTCGCCGCGGGTGGAGGCGGGTTCCGGGTAGGTTATTGATTCAGAGGATGGAGTGGAAGAGGAGCGGTAGAATGAGAGGACTTCGTGGATGGTGGAGGAGGTGTTCCAGGTTTTGGCCATGAGGGTGTGGCCTGCGCCATTGTGGGTGAGGTTTCGGGATGAGGGGAGTATTTTGAAGGCTGGGTCGGAGAGGGTGGGTTGGACGTAGGGGATTGAGGAGAAGTGGTCGATTGTGGATTGAGGGACCGGGTGGGAAGGATGGTTCTTGCTCATTGTGCTTGTCGATGGAATGAGAGGTGCTTTGCACGTTGTATTCGTTTTGGGTTGAGATGTCGTCGATTGATGTGATCGTGGAAGTTGTAGGAGAATGTTGTAGCCGAAAGAGCCGAGCCGAGGCTAGTGGTCTGCTCCTTCCCAATTCGTCAACGGCCGACCGCTAGTGCGGAAGATTATGTTAGAGTTGCAAGAAATCGTCCTCGATTGAAGTATGTGTAAGTGAGTCGTATGTTCTGTTCCTGTTCGGTATGGATGCCTCATATGCATATGA
>JYJE01001368.1:46751-80777 GCA_000983655.1 Zymoseptoria brevis
TCTCAAAGATCCACTCATCGTAATATGCATTCATCCTTCCGTCCTCCGAACAGCAATCGCCATCTCATGCCCACATCCTCTCAAAAAATCCCCACCTCCTTGTCCTGGGCAACATCATTCTCATGACCTCTCTTCACCAGCACGAATCCCACCCTTCGTCCTTCCTTTTTCAACACCTCCTGCAGCGCCTTGTCTTCGATGGCAACGTCGACGACATCAAGCTCCGAGATGTCGCCCTCTTCCTCGTCAACCTTCTCAGCTGCTCCGCCGATCAGCGCCGTATCGAAATGCGTGTACCGCATCAGACTCAGCATCTTCGCATTACCAGCCGAGTCGCGGCTCTCTTTTGCTTTCCGTTCGATCTCCGCCTCTCTTGCGTCGACGTCCACGCTGCCAAGGGTTTGCCAGCGTCTCTTCGTAGCGGCAGGAACTTCGTCGCCGTCTTCAAGGTGGACGACTTCGATCTCGGATTTGTCGCTTAGAGACGCGAGATCATTGCGCTCCGATGAGGTCTCGGTATCATCTTCAACAACGGGAAGGCCATTGCCGCCACAGCTGCATCCCAGCAATTTGTGCGTCTGACAGTCGTCGCTCTCGTCTAATTTGAAGAGGTCGCGAAGTTCTGCCTGACTAAAGCCGCTGGCGGCGGACTTGCCATCAACGATGCTCTCCGCTAGTCCGGTCTTGCTAATTTGACGCTGGAAGATCTTCTCGTCAAGAGCACCTTGCGTCAGTAAGCGGTAGATGTGGCACGGTCGCTTTTGTCCATCTCGATGCACGCGGGCCATTGCCTGGAGATCAGTCGCGGGATTCCAGTCCAAGTCGTATAGGATGAGTCGGGAGGCTCCGATGAGGTTGATGCCGACGCCACCAGCTTTGGCCGATAGGAGGAAGACGAAAGACTTGGTCTTTGGCGAGCGATTGAAGGTGTCGACCAGATCTTGGCGCTTGGCGACTGGTGTTGAGCCGTCGAGGCGGAGCCAGCTGTAGCCGAGAAGTCCGATGAAGTCTTGGAGCACGTCGAGGGTCGAAGTATAGTTGCTGACAAGGACGACCTTCTCGTCGGTCTTGGTGTCGATCTGGAAGAGCAGGTCGTCGAGGACAGCCAGCTTTCCGCTCGCATGAGGTGCTCTCAGGAGAGATTGAGGAATGTGCTCAATCAGGTCGGCGACCTTCTCTTCATTCCCTTTCTCATCCTTCTTTATGAGCAGTTTCGGAGCATTGCAGACTTTCTTGAGCATGGTGATCAGCCTCAACACTTCCGTTGGCGTATTCATCGCGGCCATGAACACGGGAGCCTCGATGACAGCTTTGTAGATCTGCTTTTGGACCTTGGTTGGCTTGCAGAACACCACATATTCCGTTTTGGGCGGCAGGTATTTCGACAGGATCTCAGAGGTTCGCCGCAGAATGAACATGTTGGTGATGTTGGCCAGCTCCTGACTGCGAGCCTCGCCCTTCTCCAGAGCCGCTGTGGTTGCACCAGGTTGTCTGGAAGCCACGATCGGACCCTCGAATTCTCGCTTGAAGGTCGTGTACTTGCCCAAGACACTAGGATTGACAAGATCAACCATCATGAAGAATTCGGAGAGATCATTCTGGATTGGCGTTCCACTGAGAATGATTCGCTTGTCGGTGTTGAGTGATTTGATCGCCTGCGCAGCCTTGTTGGCGGCAGTCTTCAGTCGGTGACCTTCATCCGCGATGACAATGTCGATCTTGGCTTCTTGTAGCTGTTTCTGAACTTTGACGAGCTTCTCATAGCCGATGATCATGATGTTGTAGCACTTTCCTTTGGTGAAGTCGGTGATCCTGTTGTGGTTGTCTGCGACGAAGACGGAGATGCCGGTCTTGCCCAGCCACTTGTAGATCTCCTTCTTCCAGTTCTTGATCAGAGTGACTGGGCAAACGATGAGAGCTTTCTTGATGAGACCAATTCCTGGTTGGGCGGGATTCTGAGCTGGATCCTGCTTGAGCAGAGTCCACAGAAGTGCAATCGTCTGTAATGTCTTGCCCAACCCCATCTCATCGGCCAGAATTGCACCTTCACCATCAAAGTCTTTCATTCCCATGACGCATTCGTACAGGAAGGAGACTCCCACTCGCTGATGCTCTCGCAACGCTCTAGTGAGGATTGGGTCAACCACCACGTCAACCATCTGCCTGCCTTTCGGCACACTCTTCGGCCGCTTCATCACCAATGCATTCTCACCATCAACCTTGTGTCGTGGGACAGCTTCCTTTGCATTCCGCTCCTGGTGTTGCACGTTGCTTCTTATGAATGGCGTCTTAAATGCGTTGTTTGAAGTCTTGCTTAAAGCTTGCACTTTTGTTGTAGGATCCTTCTGGTTGGCAGCGATTTTCTCCTGTCGGGCTTGAGCCTTGTTGGTGACTTTCTTCGTCCCGTCAATATCCTTGAGCAAGGGCGCCTTCTCAACCTTCTTACTGCCGAGGAACGGCCTTCCAGCGAGATAATCCTCCCGTGAGATCATCGTGTCAACCTCGATTTCTCTGCCGCCGATTGACAGTTCAGATCCGATAAGAAGTGGTCCTTTGCACACGCCACGACCGAGCTCCTTTCCAGAAATATCCTGAAGCGTTGCATAAGTACCCTTCACCGAGAGCACTCCATCGCCATCCCACGTCTTGTTTTTCTTGGTGGTGAACTTCCGCCAAAGGACGTTGTAGTAGCTTTGGGTGACTTTCTCGGCCTCACTTCCTCCAGAGCTGCTGGGATTCCGCACGGGATCGAGAGGCTTCCTTGGAGCCGGTGCAACGAACTTGTTGGCCGCTCCACTGCATGGCGGGAGTGTCGACTTCACAAGCAGAGCCCCGTTGGTAGCTGACCGTGTCACGTCGAAGCTGAGGTCCCTTCCGTCGACATCATCTCTTTCGCTGATTCGACGTCGCTTTGCTGGACGCTCGCTGGCCGGTCCTCGGGGTTCGCTGGCTGCTGGTTCCCGAGGTTTGCTGCCAACGAAAGCTGGCGCCTTGAATGACGGCGGCTTGAAGGGCTTCATAATGCTCAGGATGGAGATTCCGATGGCGTGGTCGTTGATGTAAAAGTTGAGATGACGTGGCGAAGTTCAAGCCTGGGAGACGCGACTTCCACACGCGAAATTGACACGCCGAGCGTGACTTCTCTCGATCACTTGCACTCCCATCTCTCACATTTTAGAATCGAGCTGAGACCTTCACACATGGATCACGGATTGCCAGGTCAGCATTCTGTTCCGTCGGCGTCGTACTTGTAAGAACCTGCACCAACTCTTTCATCACAACCTTAGGTGACACCAATGCATCGAGCTCAATCAGAGCTGAACCCCACCTCGAAGGAGACCAGAATTCCCGATTCTTCATTCTCACCCTTCTCATCAGAGAGACCTCATTCCACTTCCTGTCCATTGTCTGTTCATCTCTTCATACAACCGAGCATCGACAATAGTTCCGAATAATCATGGCAGGCCTCATCGCCGTTCCCAGCGTGGACATCGCCTTCGTGCCTGCCAAAGCCGGCGAAACCTTCAAGCTAGGGCCGATAACATGTCGAGTGATGGAAGATGGATCGCATACAGGTGAGGGAAGAAGTCAAGTCCAGAAACCCAAGCAGATCCACTGACGAACATTGCCCTTCAGACAATCGCATCGGTGTAGCCGAGCTCACTCTCCCGCCAAAGACTCCCGGTCCACCACCCCACTGGCATGAGATGCACGATGAGACTTGTGAGTTGTGATCAGACGATCCTTGACAATCTGGAAGATAGCTTGACTGACAGCCATGGACAGTCTGTACGATCGCCATCTACCCTTCTTCTAACCCACCCGTTTAATGCCGATGTCTAGACATCCTCTCCGGCACAGTCCGCTTCCACGTCCCAGACACCACGACCCCCGGCTCAGACAAGAAAACCGTCGACGCCCACGCCGGCGACTACATGGTCGTCCCCATCCGTGCACCGCACACCTTCAGCAATCCCGGCGACGAGCCAGCGAAGATTCTGTTCACTTCCACGCCGTCATTCTACATCAATTACTTCAAACTGTTGAGTCGGCTTGCGAAACCGGATACGCCCGTGCCCGCCGAGGTGAATGTACAAGCTATGGCGATGTTTGCGACGATTTTGGCGGATAAAATGCCGAGACGACCAGAGTAGTAGGTCGGAAGTGGGAGGGAGGAAGAGGCAGGCGAATGCAGTCCGCCGAGTGGCTCTCCGCCGTGTGCCATAGCTGTGTACTTCAGCTTCGTCGTCAGGCATTTCGCAGCCTACGTGAAGACTCCATGCTATTGCAATGGCAATCGAGACTCAAACATTGTCAACTTGGAGCATTCTTCGCTTGCTTTTGCAGATGTATCCACACTAGGTCAGACGAAGTGGCGAGAAGGATAGAGCGCCAGTGTGAAATATGGGCCTGTTCATCGTACCTCATCAGAATACTACACTGAGCGTCTATGTTACGTCTAGCACGACCGCAGTATCATGCGAAGTGTTTAGGGGAAGAAAAGAATCAGAGCACCTTCGCATTGGAGCCTCCGGCGGCTAGAATAGTTCTGCTTAGGCGCTCGCCACTGCGGAGAGGGGATTATGCCTCACGCGCTCGAGTATCGTACGTACATCGCTGTCTGGCAGTGCGTGAGCTGGATGCGTGAGTTTTGTTGGTTCACCCGGCGCATTTGACGCACCAGGCTTAGTGCTCACGCATCGGACCTAGTCCTAGCGTCCACGCATAGTTCTATATTCTCCGCTCGGCCCGAGCAACTTTCATGGAGCGGACTCCACTCATCGAGTCAAGGCAGAGTTTCTCAGGCCTGCCTTCACAGAGAGCCTCCGGAGTGCTGGCGTTCTAACTTCTAACCTTCAACACGACCTCCGTCGGGCTGAACGGAAGACAGCGGGACATGTCGCCTTCAAGAGAAGATAGAGGCGTTCCCCACAAGTGATTCCTCGGGATGGCCTGTTTTCGGCCAATACTACGAGTATTTGAGCGACAGCCTTTAATCAACTTGCAGAGGAGAGTTGCGACGCAGCCCGCTTGTTGCCTGCACGTGGCCACGACGTCTCAACAACGAGCTGCCTCGATGGAGCAAGAGTTCTCTCAGCAGTACAAGTCAGGGCAGTGCTTCCCAGTGCGAATAGGCGATGTTCTTCAATCAACCTATCGAGTCGTCGCAAAGCTGGGCTTTGGCACTTCATCTATTGTCTGGTTGGGCCGCAATACGAAGTGAGTCCGGGATGGAGCAATCGGCTCAGAGGCGCTTCTGGACATGTCCGCGGGCAATCGTGCAGAAATTCCTGACTTTTGTCCAACAGGACAAATGCATACTACGCATTGAAAGTATGCGCCGCAGGAGCCGAGCAATCCAACGAAGTCCTGGTATCCGAGCGCATCAAGTCCATCGACTCTGACCATCCAGGCCTGGCGAGGATTCGCGTAGTGGGGGACGACTTCAAGATTCCAGGGCCCACCGGGACACATCAATGTCTGGTCTTCGACCCGCTGGGCCTGACATACACGCAGCTACGCGCAAGGCTTCCAGGCAAAGTTCTCGAGAAACGACTGCTGCAGCAAAGTCTACTCCTGGTTCTTCTGGGGCTGGACGTCCTCCACAAGGCGGGCGTCGTGCATACCGGTGACTTCCATTGACAGGAAACCCTGTGAGAAGCAGAGTACACTAATCGATCTATTTTTTCCGCCAGACATCTCACCAAATAACATCCTCCTCGGCGTCGACGACCCTGCCATATTTCAAGCAATGGAGAGATCAGCACAAGAAGACCACGACACTGGGATCCATCGGCCTGGCGACCGCTTTGAACATCAATCACAAGGACTTCCAGTGACGGGTGGAGCTCCGATCATTGCCGATTTTGGAGCCGCCCATGTGGGAGAGGCAGGTCAGCAATTCACGGGAGATATAATGCCAAACTTCCATCGAGCACCCGAGGTTATCCTCAACATGCCTTGGGACTCCAAGGTTGATATATGGAGTATCGGTGTAATGGTAGGCGACTCTCGGCTCGCGCTTCGGAACGGTACGTTGCTAACTTGGACTGTCTTGTTCTGTTCTCCAGATATGGGATCTGTTTGAAGGCAAGCGTCTCTTCTACGCCGCACGAGACGGCAAACTCGATGACGAACAACACTTGGCGGAAATGGTCTCGCTCATGGGGCCACCGCCCAAAAGATTCTTGCAGCGGAGTGCAAGTTGCAATCGATACTGGGATTCCGAGGGTGAGTTATGCCACAGCGACTCCTACAAATCACCACAGGCGTGAATCAAGTCTGACTGAACAAGGCAACTGGATCGCCGCAACGGAAATCCTGGAGCAATCGTTCGAATCTCGTGAGACCCGTCTCGTGGGCGAGGATCATGCACTTCTCGTCGCTCTGGCGAAGAAGATTCTCCGCTGGCTTCCGGAAGAGCGGCCTTCCGCAGAGGAGCTGTTCGAGGACTCTTTCCTGACGCAATATCTGCGGGAGTCGTGAGAGGTGGCCAGTGAGCGGTTCCGCAAGTCGCTCTTTACTGCCTCCTTGCGTGTCTGTGTCTCAATGTCAGACATGTCACCTAGCAAGTCGATTGACGAGATGGTTGGAATCGAGCGCTGGAACATGTGCCCGATGTATTGCCGAAGCTTGCGGACGTTCTCGCATATTGGGTGGGCCGGATTTGGAGTGGAATACAAGGCATGGGTACATACTACCTATGCAGGTCTTCCATCAATAATGTCCTCGAGGCAATAGTGTGATTCTGATGTCCAATTGCAAAGCGTGCAGATACCCAATGATGAACCCGGTCCTATACGAGCCGTTCGCTAGACAGCGCGACGTGGGCAACCAACCCATAAACTGCATTGCCGCTGCGGGAACCACTCTTGTGTAAATCCGCACACTCGACCCTGATCCACATCATCAGAACTCCTGCATTTCCTCGGACCGTCCATCGCTTGGTAAAAATGCAGAATTCGTCCAGCGCATTGTTCGTCAAATCCCATTGCAAACTCGTCGGGTGGAGACAGAAGGGCTCCCATGCTCCGGTCGACCATATGATAAAAATACCATATATTGAAGGATCTAACCAATCGAATCCACGATTCCAATCTGGCACGACAGGGAAGACGACCGCACTAAGAGGTCACTCTCACGCCAAGATCGGACCGCTCTACCAGCAATAATGGGATACGGCGATCGGCGGCTCAACGCGTTGTCCAGCCTGGCTGCCGGGTTGAAAGAGACGGTTGGTAGAAGCCAGCAAAGCAGGTGGAGTCTAGAGTGAGCATTTCGTCGAGGAGAATCTCAACACTACGCCTACGAATCTATGGCTGACGGTCGGTATGCTAGTACACCAGAGTCTCGGATAGAAAAGAGATCCAGTTTGAGTGACAAAATCCGGAAATTTTCCAACATACCGCTTTCTTTTTCCCCACTGACCGGAGCAAGGGGACACACAACCTCACAAGAGTCCCACAAGGACGCAGCGGATGAGCAAGGACGTCGTTGACCGTGAGCTACCATACCAGCAATTGGGACGCGGATGTTGACCATCCCATGCGCACGACGATGGAACGTGGAAGGAGTTTTTCTCTCGTGGAGAGAGAGTAAAGGGAGGTGGAATGTCTTGGAAAAGGGGGTGGTGAAAAAAACAACAACAACAAAGAGCGCAGGAATGGAGCGGTATATCACCAGCAGGTGGATCGCTTCGAAGAGTTGGGTCCTTCTTGTACGGGCATTACGTTCAGACGATCGTTCTAGGATGATAGCATTAAGGTTGCTGATAGCGGGTATGGTTCGACTTGTCACTTGCTGCTTCGTTCTCTTTGCATGAGGATACTTTGCACTTTGACGTTCATGGAGGGCCGTCAAACTCAGGACCTTTAGTTACTACAGACTACCACAGCCCACCACGGATGGTTCCCATCACATGCTGCCATTATGCCCGCCGCAGGCGATCAACATCAACTTCTACCATCATGATCGCGGCCTATCCGTAGTTGTCGTCGCTGTCGCTGTCCCTGTCGCTATCCCTTCGTTCGTTCGGTGATCCGGACGTCCTTCTGCTAATCGGTCGGTCGGTCGGTCGACATGACCTTGTGGAAGGTCTTGCTAAACCTGGAAGGTCTTCACGTCCCTCTGAAGGCAATCTGGATCGACCTTGAAATGAACTCCGGCTTGATAGACCATGGGAATTGAACGGGAAAAAAAAGACATGACCACTTGACAAGACTTCGACGAAGATTTCGTCGCGCGACATGGTGCTTGCTAAATTTGCCGTGAGAAATCTGGAGGTCTTCAAGGTCAGCGTACTCGGCGTTTGATCTTGAACCTGACCCGGCCTACTTATACGGCCTGTCGAAGAAGGTGCCGTCGTCGATCTAGCAGAGTGTCGCGCTGTTCGCGGGCTGCTATTAGTGGTGCTGAACTGCCCAAGGGATGGCTGGTTCACATACCCAGGACTCGGCCTTTGAGCAGGTTTGAGCTAGAGCCGTCCGACATGCCAATCGATCATTCTCATCTGCGACTTGCAGGTTTCCATCGAAGACGAGCGCGACGGGAGCCATAGATGTGATCATCCTAGACCGTTGTGTCCAGCTCTTGATCTCATGTTTCGACCAAATCTTGCCTACCTTGTTTCCGGAGAGCTGTCGGATCTCGTGGTCCCAATGACTAGAAGGGAAGGCGTTTGGAACTCCTGCGACACGGCAGAAAGGAATGTGGACGCAGCTTTTCTCGTATGGTCCTGCAGATTTCCTGGTATATGTCCGTGCTGTATGGGTATATTTCCCGCTCGAACCTCGAGCATCGCTGTGATATATCCACAAATGGTCCAATGTGCCTGTACATCATCGCTCTGCAATCCCCATATGTCCAATCCCTACTCATCTATACATCCCTCCACCTCCCTCACCCCTCCAAAGCCTTCCCAACCAACGCCCTCGCCTCATCCGTCATCGGCAACCCCATGGCCAACTCCCTCCCCCTCTCACTCATCTTCCCCCAAGTCTTTTTCAAGATCCCCACCATCTTCTCCTCATCATGCTTCTCCTTGAACTCCTCGAACTGATCATCCAAAAACACCAAACACGCCACATCCTCCAACACCTGCACCTCTTCATCCTCCTCCGCCTTCTTCAACCCTTCCTTTTCAATCAACGCGCGACATCGATCCGTCTCGTCCGAGTCATACCCACTCGACATCAGGATACCCCCCACCTGCGCTGCTTGTCGTTTCTTGAGATCCGAGCGCCAGCGCAGGTAACCCGGTTTTCCGTCCGGGTAGCTGGAGCGAGGCACTTCCCAGCGACGAAAGTGTTGGCCGATGATGGCGAGGCGGAGGACTTCGGAGGCGGAGGGGGAGCGTTGGGAGAGGAAAGACTCCATTTTCTCGGCGTAGTGGGTTTCGTAGGGTTGGGTGGAGCCGGAGGGGAGGGTGTGGGTGTTGGGGTCGAGGGAGTGGGATTGGTAGAGTTCGTTGCGGGCGGTGGTGAAGCGGTCTTCTTGCTTTGAGGAGGAGGGGGAGGAGGAGGACATGGTTGCTGGTGGTGGTGATTGAGATGAGTGTTGTTTATAGATGCTCTGCGTGTATCTCAATGTAGAGGAGGGAGTTGTCTACAATGTGTACGAGAAGTGGCAGATTCAGCAGGGAGCGATAGTTCTAGCTCTGCTGCCAACCATCGATAGAACTATCGGATTACCTCGACGACTAGAACCGATTCAAGCCACCAACTGCCACTGCCCCGCCCTCCCGTCGGCACTTTCATCTGCACATAGACTAAGCGAGAGACGGACTGCTGCAATATTCTATCATGCACTCGGAGAACAGGGCCCGGGTGATGACAAAACACCTGTCATCTGTCATCTTCCCTCACCTGCACCTTACCATCGAGACATGGTGAGGGCATGCTGTCGCTTGTCGCGCTTGTGAAGGGAAATCAAAAGACCAAAGTCTGGGTCCATCCGCCGCCGACGATTCTTATTTGTCGAGGATTGGAGTCTGTCTTGGTCATCATCATCGGAGACTCGCTCTCCATGATCTTGACTCGTAATAACAAGAGGAGAAGAAGAAGAAGAAGAAGAAGAAGAGACGACGAGGAATGCCGTCAAAGGTCATGCAAGCAAGCAATTGAAAGTCTCTTCTCGTTACGGCGTTAGCCTCGTCGAGAATGGAAAAATACCACCAGCGACGTACAAGCGACGTACAAGCGACGTACATATGATTTGTACTTCCTTGCGGGTCGTAAGATTCTTCCCGATTGAGGGTAAGTTTGAAAGTGGAGTCGCCACTTTTCTCGCCGGAACATGTAGAACATACGGCACGACGTACAAAGAGGATTGCTAGTTTTCTCCTTATACGTCGTATTAGTCTATCCTCTGCTTCTTTGCTTGCTTGTCTCCACGGCAGGACAAACTCTTCGCTTTCTGATGTACTGATGAGATGAGCGAGGAGAAAGTTTATACTATGGCATCCAAGCAATTGCACCATTCTTCTTAGCATTTCTTCTACTTCTTGGATAGAACTAGTTCTACCTCCCGAGTTGCACCTGATTGTTGAACAATATTGCAACATGGCCGCTCCACAGACCGAGTCCCACGGCGTGCTGGCAGATGAGACCGGCAGCAACCACAACTCTCTTCGCTCATCCCCGGACAAGGCCAATGGCGTCCAAATCGTGACCTTTGACGGACCTTCAGACAAGAGGAATCCTTACAACTGGAGCGAAACGAAGAAATGGCTGGTAGCAGGGATGGCGATGCTCGGAACCCTGACCTTGACTTTGAACGGAACCTCCATCACCATTGCGGCAGATCAAATCGCCGAGCAGTTTCATATTGCGGACACGGCGACTTTCACACATACATACTGGACGACCACGAGTTGGACGCTCGGAGGAGCAGTATTCATCATTGTGGGATTGCCATTGATGGAGGATATTGGAGTCCAAGCCGGATTCCTGACCTCCTACATCCTGTTCCTACTGTTCGTCATACCGCAAGCCGTAGCGACCAACTATGCCACTCTTGTCGTTTCAAGATTCTTCTCCGGAGGACTGGTCGCTCTGTGTGCCAACACCATCTCGAGTATCATTCCTGATCTGTGGGCCACGGACCAAGCTCGCAGTCTTCCAGTCAGCATATACATCGTGTCAGTCTCCTTCCCCTTCCTCATCAATCCCAACATCACACTCACTCCCTTTCAGCTGCTACCTCGTCGGCTCAACCCTCGGACCCGTCCTCTTCGCCGGCGTAGTCCAAGCCACCAACTCCTTCCGCTGGATCTTCTACATCCAACTAATCCTCTACGGCACCCTCCTCCCCTTCTACATCCTCATCCTCCGCGAAACCCGCCCCAACATCATCCTCCGCCGCATCGCCTCCCGTCTTCAACAGTCCTCCCCAACAAACCAAACCTTCGCCACAGCAGACGACCTCTCCTCCCCCGGTCTCATCCCCCACCTCTTGACATCCATCCGTCGCCCAATGTACCTCGTCTTCACCGAACCCGTCCTCGCCGCTTCAACCCTCTGGTCCGCCTTCGCCTTCGGCACCGTCTTCGTATTCACCCAGTCCGTCGAACAAGTCTTCCAGTCTCTCTACGGGTGGTCCGCTTACACCTGCGGCTACGTCCAAGGTGCCGTCGTCATCGGCGAGATCCTCGGCTGGCTCGTCTCCCTTCCAAGCATACGCATCTACCTCGCCTCCGCATCCCGCAACACCGAAGTCCCAGGCCACCCCATCCCGGAAGCACGACTCTACGTCTCCGTCGCGGGATCCTTCATCGGCATAACAGGCGGCATGTTCGTCTACGCCTGGACCTCTTCCCCTTCTCTCCCCTGGATCGCACCCGCCACGGGCCTCCTAATGGTCGGCTTCGGAATCCAAGTCGTCGTATCCGCCGTCGCCGACTACGTGACCGACGCATACGCGGAATCCGGGTACGCGGGTTCGGCGATTAGTGCTGTCGCGGCGGGGGAGAATGTCATCGCGGGACTGCTGCCGCTGGCGACGCAGAGCATGTATACGAATCTGGGGTTTCATTGGGCGAGTACGTTGATTGGATTTTTGGCTTTGGGGGTGAGTTTTGCGCCGGTGGTTTTTATTTGGAAGGGGAGGAGGTTGAGGGAGAGGAGTCCGTTTATGAAGAGTGCGGGGAAGAGAGGGGGTGTTGCGGGAGGGGAGGAAGGGGGAGAAGAGGAGGAGGTGAAAAGTTGAGGGATTGGGCTTGGGCTTCGCTGAGTGTGCCATCCTGTGCGATACATGTTCTCGAGAAGCTGCACGACCATACGCCAACGAGCGATGGATCAACCCCGTTGAATCTGCTCGGCACGGAAGTCCTCAGACCACGGGATCCACCAACGCCAAAAGTATACGCCGCAAAACTCTACTGCGTCTCGTTGCGAGTCTCCTCTCTCATCATCAACAACAAAAGTGTTCGAGTGCGACGAGATCATAAAACAGAACCATTCCCACCTCGCTCGTCGCCCTTCCCGATCAAAACCTCGACGCCCGTCTCACCGAAAAAAAAAGAAATCGAGGACATCTTCTACCAAAACTTCCCGTCCAAAAAAATTGAGATACAAGCATTCGACCGACCTTCCGATTCCAAGTCGACACTTTCTCATTCCATCGCGTCGGCATCGTCGAGGCTGCATACAGTCCGATCACAGGCGACGACGAAACCCTCTCCAGGACCCACCAATCACCGCCGCGACACCACACTCCCAACACCATCATCTCTGCAAACAAGCCATACGCATCTCGGTCCGTCGATCCACGTCCTAGATAAGACACCCGGAGAGAAAGGAGAAGCCGACCACGGCTACTCTCGAGCTGGACTCATGGTTTACACCCCCCGCCCTTTCCGGATTGTGCACAAAAGAAGCAGACGGACCCCGGCGGGCGGGCACCATGTTGCGTCTTGTGTTACCTTCGCAGCGCCCTGATTTTCCTCGATCGTCGGCCAAAATACGACTCGACTCGACTCGACGCCGCAACGTGGAGTCGTCAAGGGAGGTGCAGCGAGAACGTACATCGATAAGAAACCCCTAGCAGTCTCGCAGACCACGGCAGCGGTTATCAGAGCTGCACCGAGCTATTTGTGGTTGATGAAGGAAGTAGTCTGTCGTTCTCCTCTGGAAGATTTGGATGGCCTGGAGAGCGAGATCTTACTTAGCTCTATCGCCTGACACGCAAATTTTGGGGGGGGGAGTTTACATTGTTCTTCGACTCGACGCGCTGCGAGGTGAGGAGGTGATGGCGAGGAGGGGGGATGGGGGGAGTTTCAATTTTTTCTTGGTTGGTGGGTGGGTTGTGATGGGTGTTGTGATGGAGGTGGGTTAGGGGAGGGATAAAAGGAAGAACCGCTGAAGAACGGGTGATATTGATCTGACCTGTATGTCTTACCGCGGGATTTTGGGTTGATTGGAGTGCGGAAGGGCGCTGGAATGAAGGCCTGGTCAACAGGGGAGTTATCCAAGGCGAGGATCGGCGGCGGCTGATTGTTACGAGGGTACTCCGTACAACCACGTTTACACATCCTGCTCCAGAAGCGATCACTACTGCCTTGGACACCAACGCTCTTGATCCCAGGCAAGGTCCGGCTGGCTTGACAAAATCTACGGAGTCCTTCGACGCTCCTACTAGATACCATCTACTACACGGAGTCTGGTTCAAAAGACCGAGCACTGACTCTTGACCCTCGAACGATCTCCTCGATGTTCTCGCATCAAGCTTCTGCGCTCCGCATCATCGCTTCGACTCACAGCCAGGGCCCAGCACTCTCCAGCAAGCATCCTCCAGCAATACAATATGCCGCGTTGCCCAAGTGGACCGCCAGACTCTTGTCACACCAGCCCCGCCACATCACGGGGTACTTCCTCCTCCCTTCTGGAGGATCGCCTCCATTATCCCTACAGCATGGCGCCATCGCATAAGTCCCATCAACCCATCATCATCAATCGAATCCAAGTCCCCGTCTCGGATGGATTTCAACTCAACCCGTATAGCCAGCCGGCCGAGGATAGAGAGCGGAGGGAAAGGGAGGGAAGGAAAGGAAAGGAAAGGACGTACACCGACAAGCACGCGTCCACGCATTCGAAAGGCTCACGACAGCGATTGGCCCAGCGACACAATCTTGTTTCATGGGAGGATAGCAGTGACTTTCTGGAAGAGAGAGCGGTTCAGTGGTAGCGGTCAGGTATCAGGAATCGGAGCGTGTGGATTCATTCATACCTCCTTCCTGTCGAACGCATAGTGGACAGCCGTACTTGGACTCTTCCAATTCCTCGCTGCGGACGAGGATGAGGGTGAGGGCGAAGGCGAAGAGGGCGGATGTGGGGGATTTCATTGTCGACTTTTGCGGTGGGAGGACAGGAAGAGGAGATCGGAGTATGAGCGAGGAGGAGAAGGAGATGGCAGTGAACCTGATGTCTTACCTTGATATCGTGTTCGTGCATCCGTGTCGTGAACAATCTGTCGGCTCGGGGAATTCTCGTGGTTGGTTCACTTCCTGGTCAACCATGGGGATTGAATCCTAGGCCAGGTTTGGAGGCGGCTGGCTATTCTTCTACAACCACCGAAGTGTGAGCGGCAATGCTCCTAGAGGGGTACATGGTTGGAACATGAACTCATCAAACATGCCACCGTGGGACTCACGTGAACAATCGAGCTCCTGATACTCCCTCATTTTGTATGATATTCTACAACTCCATGGTAACGACAGACACAGTCCTCCAAGCCGTCCATGTCGACCCGCAACAAATCCACTCACTCTCCACTTCCTGCATTTCTTTCCCTTCGCGTCGCATGTCACAAACCATCTAGGCCGTGAACGGAACAGCCACATGCTTCGGCTTCCACGTCCAGATCGGGAGTCCAGGGAAAGGAGCGCCGGTCGGGATGGGAGCACCGCCTGTGCCTGGAGATGGGAAGGGGAATGGACCTCCAGTGGGCATGGTGGGAGGGAAGCCGGGTAATGGTCCTCCGGTGGGGAGCATGCCGCCTGGCATGGTTGGGGCAGTGTCGCCGGGCATGGTCGGAGCAGGGACGTCGCTACCGCCTGGCATAGTGGGAACTGGGACATCAGTACCACCAGGCATAGTCGGAGCAACATTCGGCAACGGTCCTTCGCCAGCATCGGTGCTGCTAGACATCACCGGAGGGAAAGCTGGTACAGACCCATCGCCTCCACCTGGTGCAGTGCCATTCCCACCATCACCACCGCCAAATGTCTGACGGGAATTGATCTTCCCACCTGAAGCCTTGTAGAGAGCCGGCCCGGGGATCTTGTAGCTCGCGAGTGTCTGGTGGATATTGATGAGGATGCTCGGGTCGTTGGCTTTGTAGAGCGCGGTGCCGACTGCGCAGGACGCGCCGCCGCCATTGCAGGGATCCACGGTGCCGGCGCCGGAGACTTTGACGTTGAAGCCTGGGGGTCGAGAGTCAGCCATGTGATAATGCCGCGAAGGGAGAGGGATGACATACATTGAGGATAGTTCTGAGCACCGTCTTGCTGGCCAGCAGAGTGAAGAGCGATGATCTCGTGACGGACGACGTAGTTACCCGCCTTGAGGGTGGATGGCACTGTCACCGAGTCGACCAAGTTGTTGGCGAGGAGCTGGTCAGTGGCCCAAGTGCCGGGGTTGGAGCCGGTGACGAGACCGCCTTCCTTGAGTTTGAACCACCTCAGCTTCGTCTTGTCGACGGAGGGAAAGTCGCCGCTGACGGCAGCCATGTAGGTGATGACAGGACCATGATGACTGTCTGGCCAGGTGTTCTGCGGCATGCATTAGCATTCGGTGCAATCAGGTAGTGTTGGACGACCCACCCATTTGATATCCATCTTTCCACCAGCGCTGACAGGAACGGGAGTTCCACCAACAGTCGCACTCTTGTGACAGACGATGTCTGCGTTGGTGTACGCGCTGGGAGATACAAAGCCGTTGTCCTGGTTCTTCGCGTACCAGCCAGCTCGGTCCGCTTTGCTCTGCTGGTAGAACCACTCAGGAGAGGTTCCGACGTAGGACTTGCCGTTCACGGCAACGGACTCGATGTAGCCGTGAGCTGAGACGAGAGGCAGGGCTGCGAGGGCTACGATGGCAGCGATACTGGTGAAGGAATGCATGTTGAGGGATGCCGTGATGGTGGGCTAGGATGAGAAACAGAACAAAAGAGTGAGAGAAGGTGGCGCTCGCTTGAAGACGGAGCTTGGAAGAGTGAGACTGTGCTGAAGAGCTGCTTGGAACGATTTTTGTGATTTACCTGCGAGCGGGAAGATCTAGATATACCTTCTCGAGGACGGAATGCACCACTGCGTCGAAACGATGGTGTGTCGTCTATACGACTTTCCGGCGGCAAATTGATGTTGGACATCATCCGATGTCCAGAGATGGCCGTTCATGCAGTGAGGCAGACATCGCTGTGGTGCAAGATTGAGACGTTCCGCAAGAACAGACCATTCGCTTGGGAAGCATGCAGCGTGCCGGCCAGACGACGACGGCGATACGCTCAAAACTCTTTCGTGCACCACATTACCTCCCACACGGATCCAGCTGATTGTTGCAGCAATTCAATCAATCTCCAGTTGTGGTGGTGCGTATCAGCGCCAAGAGATGTAGATTGGGTCGCTTGTCGGCTGAAACTCCTTTCGAAACGATTGCGCATGTCCTTGATGTGGTTTGGCGGCCTGGTCTGCAAGCCACGTAGCCACGCGAGATTGCCGCACGAGCCCGCTTTATGTATGTGTGGCAGGTCCAGCAGCGGTATTGGTAGCGAGTAGAGATCTGGCCACATGTGCAGATGGTGGCTCTGAAGTGTAGAGCTCTGGCCGAGGTTGCTGTCTCAGATATACCCAAGCAGTGATATACTCCAGAATGATGTTGTGCGCTCAGAGTCCGCGATCGAAGCGAAACTCCTCCAGATTGCAATCCACCTCAAGGCAGCGCATCGAGCGGCCTGTTGAATCCACCCACTCTGTTCATGTACTGGCGGTACTCGGCCTTCTTGTTCTTGTGCACGCCATAGTTCTTGTCGTTCCCCGGTACTTTCGTATTCTGCGTCGTGCGAAAAGCTTTGAATCCCATCACACGTGTCATCTCCGCTTCTGAGTCTTCATCCTCGAAAGGTCCGTCCATCTTCGTATCCTCGTCTTTGATCTCCCGTGGACCTCTTCTTGAAGCCGCAGCATTCTGTCTGCCATCAAAGGGCTCTCGCGGTGGTCCCTTGAAACCTGGTCCTCGTGGTGGTGCGCCGCCTGCTGCGGACAGTCTACGGGGCGGCTCGCGACCTTGGTCTGAGCGTTGTGGTGGTCCTCCAGGTCCTCGTGGCGGCGGTGGACCTCGTGCTGGAGGGGAGCGTCTTCGGTCGTCGCGGCGATCGTGTCGGGCGGGTGATCGTGATCGATTTTGCTCTGGTAAGAAATGTTAGCTTATGCGACAATTGCGGTTTGCGACAGAGACGCTTCATACCGAATCGTGGCTTGTGATTTCTGGTGTCTTCTCTCGGTCGTCGGTCGTCCCGTCGATCGTCTCGCCTGTAGTTGCGGTCCATCCTGAGGTCTGTGTTGGTGAAGGAAAGTGTCGCGTGAAATTACATGGCAAGCATGAAGCTCGAGAAGTTCCAGAAAGGCAATCGCGAGTGTCGGCCTGAGGCATCACTTTTAGACATTGACACGAACAGAGGAGGCAGCGTCAAACATTTTGGACAGAGACAATTCAATCATATCTCATCCTCATCCTCGTCCCAATCATCCTCCGATCCAATATCATACAGAATCCTCCCGCCATCTCCACCACCTTTCTGTGCGTCAAAGTACGGCAGAACGACTCCCTCTCGATCCCGCCTTTGCTTCTCTGTAAGACCGATCTCAAAGGTCGTGTCTGCCTCGCCACTCGTGTTCGCAGTACCATGATCTATCTCCTCCGATGACTTGTATTCCGAATGGTCCTCAAGCAGTGTCACAATCTCCTTGGGACGTATCGAAGACGTAGCAGATGCAGCTTGCACCCGAAGCGGTAAAAAGTACCACTCCCGTACGCCTCGCCCGCTTTTCCGTCTGTGCTCCATCTCCAGTACAAGCCCGTCTAGACCATTTGCTCCCAGTCCTTGAAGGACTCCTTCGACGCCTTGCTCGAGTCCGAAAACTGGCTCTGCATGACTTCGTTCTCGGGCGGCTTTTCTTGCCAGGACGTGATGTAGAGAGTGCGTCGTGAAGATCGTAGTCGCCAGGTATCTCAACAGCGTCAGAGCGGATGGTGAATATGCATTGCGAACTCCGGAGTGTAGTGACTCAGGCACATCGGTATGGTACAGCGCCAGTATTGAGCTTGAAGGGCCAATGAAGGATGATAGTAGAGCCGGGAGATGAGAACTTTCTGAAGCGGCGAGTGTGTTCAGACTATCGAAGACAATGAGTTTCTCTGTTCGGTCCGTTAGTGTTGTGGTCTTGCGTGTGATATTTGGAGATCATACTCTGCTCGGGTTCCGCTTTGAGGTGACTTGCGATCTCGTTCTGCCATTCTCGCAAACTCTGCTTCCAGGCTTTCACAACCACATCGGCATCGCGAGGCTTTCGTAGTGTTTCCCATGAAACCAGTATTACTTTTGTATTTGATGACTGAAGTTTCATTAGCAACTGACGTCTTTCATCGCGGTCGGAGGACATACTTTTGCTCGCTTCATGAACTCCGCCAGTAGTGGTTTGCCCGATTGCTCCAGATCATCAAGCACAAGTGTGAAGGGAGACGCTGCATCTCGTTGATTGAGGAGTCTTGATATCAAGAGAAGGTTATGTGTGCGGCGATGTTGTAGAGGAGAAGGTGCCATGTTGCGAAGATGCAGGAGTTGAAAGTGTAGAGAGTTGTATGGAGTCGGCGTCGAAGCCGGAAGTTTGGTGTACTGAAAACTGCAATGTAAGGTAACGTCTACAAGAAGACAGCACAAGACGACGCATTCGCGATCATTGCGACAGACCTCGTAGCCTTTGCATAGTCACATACTGGCGTCCTCGATTGCCGCTTGCCTGCCTCAGCGTGGAGGATACCATACTCGGAAATGCTCATCACCTCCATAACCCTAAGCAGCACCACACAAGCTCAACCCTAACCACGCTCCCCCTTCCCATCCCCCATTAGCTCATCCTCACCATCCTCCACTCCATTCACCGCCTCCTCCTCTCTCGCTCCCCAGTACTTCTCTCTCTCCGCCTCCCGAAAGTCATCCCAAAGCCCCGCATCACGATCTTTCCCCGCCTGAACGGCCGACTCACGCCACGCCTTCGCTTCCTTCCCATCGATCAGATCTTCCTGCCAGGACTTGATGGCGCGTCGAATGTACTTCTCATGCGGACACTTGAGAGGGTTGACATTGATGTCGTGGGGCTCTCCGTCTGGTCTGGGAGGGATAAGGGCGTAGAGTTGCTGGCGGGTTGCTGCAGGTATCTGGTCCCACGCGTCATCTTTGCGGAGGATGATCTGGGAGGTTGTTAGGTTCTGCTGGTGGTTGAGAGATGTTAAGACGGTCGCACGGAGTAGTCGAGGTTCTTGTTGTGAAGCTTGCTCTTGTTGGCGGTGAGCCAGCGTTTTTGGGTTGCTGCTGTCGCCATGTTGGATCAAGTGCTTGAATTAGTACCTAGTACCTGGATGCGCGGATGTTTTGGTTGTGAAGTGACGAGGTGAGAAGTGCATGAACTTGTGGAATTTGGCATCGATTTCGTTTGACGTTTGCTCGCTTCCAAAGAGGCAACATGAGAAGAAAGTCGCACGGGCTGCACCTGCTTCTCGGAAGTAATTCACTGGAGCCTGTCAGGACAGCTTTTTACATCTCTCGGTCCCCTGAATCTAGCAGCCCGGACGCGATTTCTACGGAATGCTCTTTGTGTTCATCGCAAGGCTGACGCAGTCGATCCAGTCCGGGTGTTCATTGCGACATTCGTATGACAGTGTTGTGGAAGAGAGAGTGAAAGAAGAACACAGCAAGAGGTGACTCCTTATCTCACCCTCAGACCCCGGACACTCGGCCGGTCTGAAAGTGAGACAGCCATCCGAAGCGCTTCCCTCCGGATGAGCTCGTCATATTGATCTCACGCCCACAACATGCTGCATCCTGCGTCCCTGCAGTAATGATCGCGGAACACGTCTTCCATCTCGAGCAGACACACCACTCCAAATCCACGCGTCACAACTGTGGGAATGGAAATGCAGTCCTAGCTGTTGTCGTCAGTGAAGTAGCACAGAGATTCTCTTAACACCCTTCCTCCTCGAGCCAACCTCTTTGTTGAATACCCACACCAACAAATGTTCAGATCTCCTTTCATACTATATAGACCACTTACTTGCAGTCCTCTCGCCCACGAACGCCTCGCAAACCAATTTCTGCAAACCGCCACCTTCAAATCCACCGCCGCCATGTCCTCAGCACCAGGCGAACAACACGAAGTCCGCCAGACGTCTTCCACCGAGGACTGGCACCCGGACCCATCCAAGTCGATCAAGCTCACTCCCGCCCGTCAGGCTCTCATCGACGACATCATTGCTCTCTACTCATGTGAGCCTACCATCGAGCGCGTAGAGCGTTATACCGCCGACTGCGTCTACGATGATCAGGTACACTCTCCCATTCCTTACCTACATGTGCTCTACCTCTGACCTCAAAACAGTTCGTGTACGCAAACGACCGTTACAAGATGGCCGGCCAATGGTTCGCGCTGCCCAAACTCTTCAAAGCCAGCAAGAACGAAGGCTACGAGATCGTCGTCAACGAGCCCAACCTCATTCAGTTCAAGAACGAGCAGTCTTGGACTTTCAAGGTCATCCCCAAAACGGCGACTATCAACGCTCTGGTCAGTCTGAGCTTGGACCCGGATACTGTCGACTCGGACTTCATCCAAGTCAAGTACCACAAGGATCAGGCCAACGACAAGGACTACTCGCACGAGGGTGTGGGTTTCAGCTTCAAGAAGTGGCAGGCGGATAATGTCATGAAGCACATGGACTCGGAGGAGGTCAAGTACTTTGAGAAGGACAAGGGCTCGGCGAAGGAGGCTGTGAGGAAGTATGGAAGTGGAGCCGCGGAAGGTGATGCGCCGGTGAAGGACTTGTAAGGGCTGAGAGATGGCTTCTTCGCTGTATCGTTCTATAGCGCTAACGGCATCGTTTGATCATTTCTCCACCGTCCGTGTGGTTCCAGGCGCATTCGTCGAGTTGTCCTCGCCCATCCGCGTGGTCGCTGGCGCACTCGTCGAGTTGTCGGCTTTCTGTCCTGCCGTTTCAGCTCCCTTTTCGACTTCGCGGCCGAGAGCTTTGGCATCGTTGGAAAAGCCGGTGCTTTCATGAGTCTTGTTGCCGCCGAGGAGGTCGTCGGCGAAGGAGTTGATGTTGGAGCGGATGGACTCGCCGAGGTCCTGTGGTTACCGTCAGCTTGGCTACAGTCATGAGCATGTGAAAGCCATGGTACTGACTCCCACGGATTTGAAGCCGCCTTTCACTTGCTCTGCTGCCTTGTTGCCTTCGGACATGTTGATGGATTGATGGATTGATGTCTTGTGAATGTGAATTGATGTGTGTAGAAGATTTAGTCTAGGAGATCCGCTTTACTTGTACGTTCGAGAGACACTCCTCTCGACCCTCGTTCCATGTCTTCCGTCCAAGGCCATACATTATTCCATCATGACGTCGCGAGAAAGGAACAAGGCCGAACTCTAAACGCGGCGCATCAGCCACACCTCGCACTCGTTTTCCTGCGGTTGCCGACCTCGTTTTTTAACATTCACTTCACCAGCCATCAGAGTTTCCTCAGATTACACTCCGGTTCCTCTCTTGCGACAGATCACAGGCATGCGACACACTCCGTAGACATCCGCTCCTTCCTCCCACACTCCTTCGCTCCTTCCACCGCCGACTGAAACTCGAACTTCACTTCTCCAACACCCGAAGCCGCACCGCGCACCGCGTGGTCAAGCCTCACGCGACACCGATCTGAAACCTTCGGGTGCTTCCAACGTACCTTGCATAGACTACGGTCCTGACCAGGACTTCCTCACCATGGACTGGAGATTGACCAGCGACACGACGGCGGGTCCACACGTCTACCTCACCAGACCCAGAGGCTTCAACCCATTTCCGGCGAATCTTCCAAGAACGCTGCCTCCTCCGGTCAATGAGGGCACATTCCGCTCACCTTTCGGCATCAACAAGGACCTCTACAACTTTGCCCTGCGCCCCGAGGTGCCAATCACGATCGCGCTCACCTACATCTGCTCCGTGCTGTTATTCAACGTTGTCAACAAACAGCGCGCCTACAAGCCGTGGGCCATCTCCAAAGAGCCCATCTTCAAGTTCTCTGTCATCGTCCACAATGCGCTCCTCACAGTCTACTCCGCCGCGACTTTCGTCGCCATGTTTCGCGCATACTACCAAGTCTGGCCCGATCGCAGCGACAACACCGGATTCGCAGGCATCGCAGACGGGTTGTGTAAGATTCATGGACCGAGAGGTTTGGGCGACGCGGTGACCTACAACACCACGATCAACATCTGGGAGGTCAAGAATGAGATCATCAAATTGGGATACAATGGCAACCCGGACCCGACTGATGTTGGACGTCTGTGGAATGAAGGTCTGGCCTTTTGGGGTTGGATCTTCTACGTCAGCAAGTTTTATGAGGTTTTGGACACTGTGATCATTCTGGCCAAGGGCAAGCGCAGTGCTACTTTGCAGACATACCACCATGCCGGCGCGATGATGTGCATGTGGGCGGGCATTCGATACATGAGTCCTCCGATCTCGATGTTTGTGTTTATCAACTCGTTCATCCACTCTTTGATGGTATGTATTGGAGTGGGAAGGATTTCTGATATGTCATGCTGACCGTTGTACAGTACACTTATTTCACCCTCTCCGCACTCGGTGTCCGGGTACCTGGCGTCCTCAAGCGCACTCTGACCACCATGCAAATCGCTCAATTTGTTTGGGGAGCTTCTTATGCAGCTGCTCACCTTTTCATCAAGTACGATGTGCCAGTCGAGACACCCTACCAAGTCCTGTCGGTTGTCAAAGCCGCTGCATCCAGTGTCAGCTCCGCTGCCTCCGCCGCATCCTCGACCGCATCGAAGGTCATCGAATCTCCCATGGCATCCGGCACATTGATCGCACTCGCAAAGAAACTTCTCCTGCGCGCCATCGGCGAAGAAGGCATTGCCGAGCGCGTGACCACCAACCAAGGCGAATCCCTCAGCAACCAAATCGTCGAGAAGATCCAGCAGTTCAACGAGCGAACGGAACCAACTTACGAAACGAAGTGGCGCACTGAAATCACCAAAGTCAACTGCATCGACACTGATGGCGAGGCCTTTGCCATCTACCTGAACTTGTTCTATCTCGCTCCTCTGACCTACCTCTTTGGCCGCTTCTTCGTCCGTTCATACCTGGGATGGGGAAAGCCCAAGAACGTGAGGGAAGCAGCGCATCAGACCAAGGAGTCCGGAAAAGAGGCGAAGCGCAAGACAGAGGAGAAGGTCGAGCAAACTGGCAAGAAAGCCGAGGATAAGATTCAGAACTTCGACGGCAAGAAATACAAGGACCAACTGCAGAGGGATATTCAGGCGGTCAAGGAGGGCACTTTCAAGGGCCGCAGCGCGAGTGATCTCAAGGAAGATGCGAAGGACCAGGCCAACAAGCTGAAGAACGAAGCTGCCAACACTGCTCAAAAAGCCAAGGACGGTGCGAAGAACGCGGCCCAAAAGGTCGAGAACGAAGCACCGAACGCCGCGCAGAAAGTCAAGGAGAATGCTCAGGGCGCCGCGCAGAAAGTTGAAAACGCCGCGCAAAAGCTCAAGGACGAAAGCGCGATTGAGTCATCTCCATCTCCTTCGCCCAAGAAGAAGAAGAACAAGAATAAGAACAAGAATGGCGCAAACAGCGACTCGCCCGATTCTTCAGCCATCATTGAACGGGACTCAAATGAAGACAAGATCCTCGCTGACTCGCAGGCTGAACGGCCAGGTGAAGCGGTGAAGGATCAAGTCGCAGGAGAGGGAGGCGACAGGTGGTTCCCTCAGGGCCAGGACGATGACACTGATGCTATGGGCAAGAGTGGAGCCATTGTGGACTTTGCGGCGGCGAAAGCCGAGGAGGCGAAGCAGAAGGCGAAGGAGGTCAAGGATGGGGTTGATGAGGCGATTGAGGAGAGTCGGGAGAATGCTTCGAAGTGAGACGTGGGACATGGGAGTATGAATTTCTTTCTCGTCTCGTGATGCTTTTGGTGGCAGATGCGAGCTTAGGGACGTCGTCAGAGCAGCACGTCTGATTAGCGCAGAAGAGTGCTTTACAGCGAGGCGTTGGTCGAAGACTACAGCAGACAGATGGAATCACAGAAATCGCGTTTACTTCAGGCAATCTTGTATTAAGTATCTCCTCCCGGCTGACATTCCACCGAAGACGATTGAACAAACGTATATATTCAAAGGAGCTGTCGACATGCAAACTCCCGACAACGCAGACCGCAACTAGCGCGCTGCTGCCGCAGGCCAGTCACGACCCTTCGTGTGAACCGAACTTCTTGGACTTTTCAATTGCTGTCACTTCCGTCGGGTATTTCATGGGAGAGCTTGCGTGGATCTTCGGACATGAGCTAGCGTGGGAAGAATAAAGGCCAATCAGAATCTCGCTCACTCTTGCAGGAGTAGTTGCTTGTACAGCTACAAGCCAGCATGCCAACGAACATGTGCGGCTGCTCGGGCGTGCTGATCATTTAGCTGTACAGCTATTGAGACCGGCGTGTCAACGCAGATGAACGGCCAATAGAGTATGCGGGTAAGTTGGAGTGGTTGGCTATACAGCTTTTTGAGCCTGGCATCGCAGCCGCGCAACCTTCTTCTCCTTCCTCGACGGCTGTCTTCTACAGTTGCCTTTCTTTGAAGTACCGTACTCTGGCACAGTCTTCGTCCAAGAACCTGGATCAAGTGAAGACAATATCAGACAGCGTTGTACTCTTGCTTTCGGTCGTGCAGCGATACCGCCAACGTCGACGGCTCGGCGGTGAAGTCAGGCCAGTAGTTCCAGCCGACGTAGTGGATAATAACAGCCTGCCGGAGGAAGTGGGCGTTTTGACCAGCCATACACGCGGTCATCCAGTGTGTGGACAGTTCTGCAGGCGAGGTTCCAGCAGGCCAATTGAGCATACAGCGGACAAAAGTGGCTCTCGATCAAGCCGGCTGCAACTCCTCTCCTTCGTTGCTTTCGGCCGCGCCATCAGCCGTGCCCTCACTCACTTTCTTCGCCTTCTCTCGACTCCTCTTCTTCTGCTGCTTCTCACGATTCCGCCTCGTGCGCTTCTCCCGCTCAGCAGCCTCCTTCAACTCTGCTGCCTTCCTATTCTCCTCCTCCTCCGCCCTGATCGCCGCTTGCTTGGCTCGAATCTTGAGCCGAGATTGTTTTCCCGGCCTCGTACGTTTGCAGGTTGCTCCTGAGTCTCCGCCCGGCTTGGCATACAGGGCATCACACCGGGCCAAGGCCTGCCTCTGCTTCTTGGTGGGCTTGACGTGTAGTACTCGCCACTCGTACGCACATCCTGGCCATGTCATGTGCGATAGTGCGATAACTTCCTGTCCACTGACTGCGGCGGCCTCGAAGTTTTGTCGTTCATGAGGTTGTAATGTATCCGTAAAGTAGTAACTCAAGTTCCGATTCGGAACGACAAAACTCGGCGTTGCATTCGTAGGATCGGGAGATGCAAGCCTGATCTTGGAAAGCGCTGCTTTGCTCTGAGCTTGACTGGCTGATGATGGCGCGAAGAGGAAGAAGTCTAGTTCTTCCTCGTCTTGCATCGCTACATCGCCATTGGCATCGGCCTGGCGTTGGACAAATTCGAACTGGTCTAGGTGTTTGAGATCATCGATGTTCGGAGAGGAAGGGGGTGGGCTGGCATCGGATAGAAACTCCGACCTGTCCACGATACGCTCCATTCCAGGTTGCGTGAAGGGGAAATAGAGGAAGAGTTGCTCGATGCCGATGTTGGTGGAAGAAGTGCTGTCCCGATAGCAGGAATTGATTGGCTTGTATAGACAGCGCGCTAGCTGATGTTCGTCAAATGCAATACCTACAACAATTGACTGCAATTAAAATTGCTCAGTTTTGCGAATTCGAGTCCATGCCTCAGGCACTAACAATACTACGAAGCTTCGATCAACCACTACTGCAATCATTCCTCAGCTCATCCTCTCAGCACCCTTCCGCTGCCCATACTCGACTACGCAGCCGTGCGAAGCATCAAATCTATCCTCCAAGGCGATCGCGACCCTCATCCCATCACCGTAGACCGTGCGCAATCACACCGGGAAGAGCACGGCTGGACAGCAACAGGCGCTGCAGCAAAGAGCGACGAGTGGCAGTAGAGGCGGAATCCTGCACAATTAGACGGAGTGGCTGCGACAAGGTATTTCACCATGCCGGGCGTGATCGCCGAACCTCAATCTGGCGCGAAGGCTCGCAAGCCAACGAAGAATGAGCAGCGTCGCGCGAAGAAGAAGCAACAGAAGCAAGAGGTAAGCCTGTCCTTGGACATCGAGACTCACACAATCGCACATCTAACAATCGACCAGGTCTCCGCAGCACCACCACAGTCCGATGTCGCCGAGAAGCCGGAAGAGCCTGCACAAGCAGCAGCGCCCACGACCGATGCGGCAGACGATGAAACCACGATAATCGAGATCGACGACGACCTGCCCCAAGATGATGCGCTTCTATCACAGTACGCCGGTGTGCTAGCAAGATTTCAGCAGACCGACGAGGATGCCAAAGAGAACGAGCCAGAAGCCAAGCCAGAGGTGTACTACGACGATGACGACAATGTTCAGTCCGAGGACGAGGAGGAGGCCACAAGAAAGCGATTGTCAAAGAAGCAGCGGAAGGCAGCCAACAAGCTCAGCATTGCAGAATTGAAGGCCATTGTGCGGAAGCCGGAGATTGTGGAGTGGACAGATACAGATGCCGCCGATCCCAAGCTGCTTGTCAATCTCAAGTCTGCTCGAAACGTCATTCCAGTACCGAACCACTGGAGTTTGAAGCGTGAGTACTTGAGCAGCAAGCGTGGTATCGAGAAGCCTGGGTTCGTGCTGCCTAAGTTCATTGCGGAGACTGGCATTCAGGACATGCGCGATGCTGCGCACGCAAAGGAGGCCGAGGCCACATTGAAGCAAAAGCAGCGTGAGCGCGTCAGCGGAAAGACTGGCAAGCTCGACATTGACTACCAAAAGCTGTACGAGGCATTCTTCCGCAGGCAGACTAAGCCGACGATGACCAAGTATGGTGAAGTCTACTACGAGGGTAAGGAGTTCGAGACAAATTTGCGTCATCTCCGCCCAGGCCAATTGAGCGAGGAGCTCATGGAGGCGCTCAACATGGGTCCTGGTGCACCACCGCCGTGGCTTGTTGCGCAACAAAAGGTCGGACCGCCACCATCATATCCGGCTCTGAAGATTCCTGGACTAAACGCACCACCTCCAGTCGGGTCATCATGGGGTTACGCACCAGGTCAGTGGGGTAAGCCACCGTTGGACGCAGAAGGTCGGCCTGAGTGGGGTGGTGATGTATTTGGCTTGACGGAGTATCAAGAAGATGCTGCGAAGGACGAGGCTGCTAAGGTAGAGCCGGTCGACAAGTCGCTATGGGGAGAGCTTCAACCTCCCGAACACGATGAGGAGGAGGAAGAGGAGGAGGAAGAAGAGGACGAAGACGAGGAGGAAGACGATAGTGGCAGGAGGACGGGCATTGACGGTCATTACAGCGGTACCGACACTCCTGGTGGATTCCAAAGCACAGTACCGACCGACTTCATGGGTATGCGCGGCATGTCTGACATGAATCTGCGAAAAGAGCGCGTGGGCACCGAGACTGAGGCCAGCAATCACCCACGATCAGCAGGACAAGTTCTGAACGAGCGATCGATCCGAGCCGAGGGTTTCTTTGGTGGCGAGCGTGCGTACGATCTAAATGGCGGACGACCTGTGCTCGGATCAGAGCGAGACGACAGAGGGAAGAAGCGGAAAGTTGGTGATCTGGATGTGTCAATGGATCCGGATGCTCTGGCGAGAGATGACAAGATGTCGAAGGAGGAGCTCAAGAGGCGGTTTGAGGCGGAGAGTGCGCAGCAAAATCGGGGTGGATGGAAGGGTGCGGAGGCGGAGGATTTGAGTGGACTGGTGGCAGAGGAGACTGCAAAGCGGCAAAAGCGCGATCGCGAGCGGGAGCAGAAAAGCGGTAGGGGAGGTGGACGGAGATGATCATATGCGGATATGGATCACGAATTGTAAAACTGAGTGGGAGAAGGGATCGAACAGGTGTAAAATGGAAGCAGGAAGGAAGTTGACTGTACAATGGCTCGAAAGCGGTTGAAGTGGTAGTAAGCAGGAGATGATGGAGACATCGGCACCGTACAGCGTGCGTAGTATGCACTCAGCATGGACTGTGGAAATGGCATGCCCGACGTGCTGCTGTCACGAACAACCAAAGGAGCGATTCGAATCCTTCACCAAGTCCGCCTCCGCCCCGTACTATCAGGTTCCGCCGAAGAAATCCCGTTCCCGACTCCAACTTCGCTGTCTGAACTTTTAGCTTCCGCGACAAACAACACGACCATCAGGTTGTGTCTCACTCTACACCAACATCATGGACCGAAGCATGGATAGAGATCGTGATCGAAGGTGAGTCGGCAAGCATGCGATGGTTGGCAATCACGGAATACGCAGCGTAGCGATGCTTCGACGAGCAGCGTGGCTTCGTTCAGAGCTTTGTTACTCGACTTTGACTACTAACGATCGCTGCGCAATGCTGCATCTCGGCAGTGTATTGCAGTACTTTGATACGCGATGATAATGCGGTCGGGAACACAGACTGACACTCACTGCGCAGACGCGAGCCAGACATTCCTATCGAGGATCGCTTTGGCACAGGCAGAGGACAATCATACCGACCTGGCAACGCACGCGAACGAACACCACCACCACGTGCAGGCGACAGCTACCGGGCACGATCACCAGCACGTCGCGGCGCATATCCTCCCGTCGGCGGAGACAGCTACCGCGCGCCGCAACGCCCACGATCCCGCTCCCCAGTCCGACGAGACGATTTCCGCCGACGAACCCCATCTCCGCAGAGATTCCGCGACCGAGGAGATGTCCCAAGAGGTGGCGATAGCTACCGCGCGCGACCGAGATCACCTCCAGTACGGAGAGAAGAGCTGCCGAGAGATGATCTGTTCAGAAGAGAACCTGCAAGAGACGACCGCGATGTTCAACAGCGAGACTTTAGAGACGACAGAGACAGAGGATATGCCGCTGGCAATAGTGTGGCTGCACGGTCGCCGCTGCCTCGATTCAGGGAGCGTAGTCCGCTTCCCTTGAGAAGAGGCAGAGATCCGTCGCCAATTTCTAGCAGAGGTCGGAGAACACCACCACTAGCCAAGCGCGAGAATCAACCCACTCCTCAGCGATCGCGATACGATGACTTTCCACCATCAAGACCTGCCAGTCCCCCACGGCGTCAGTTTTCACCTGGTGAACATCGGCCCTCACCCGCACAGTCTAGGACTCGAGACTTTCGCATGCGCTCAAGATCGCCTGTGCCGAGGGCTGATCGCGTCGATCCAAGAGCTGTGGATAATTGGAGACAACCACCGCGCTCGCCGGCACGGGAAACTCGGCAAGACTACTTGAGCAGAGAAGCATCGGACCACAACTCGGCAGCCACTTCTCGTCGCTCATCACCGCCAGTGCACCCGAGTCGCATGGCGATGCGACCGGCGGCGAGAGACGATCGACCTTCGAGCAGAGCCTCTCCACGCGATCCATATGATAATAGGGAGCCGTACCGCGCAGCTGATTCTGACGTGGCCATGCGATCTACGCCAGCGCGAGCTGTGCAGTCTTCGTATCAGGAAGACAGAGGCTACACCAACACACAACCCGTTGAGCCAGCATACCGAGACGACCGAAGCTATCCGGCTGCCCGTGAAGTGCCACCGCCCAGAGAGCCACGCAGAATGGACGATGCTCCAGTCCAACGTGCTCCACCCACAGGCCCAGGCGGACCGCGAGCTCCAGCAACATCTCTTGCTCCGCCTACCGGCCCTGCAGCTTCTTCCACACTCCCTGCTGCACCTAGACAGTCAGCAGTACCGCCTTCTGGCCCACGTGGAGCTCCAGCACCGAGAGGCGACTTTGCGCCCCGCGGACGTGGTGGCTTCGGTGGTGACTTTCCTCCGAGAGGTAGAGGTGGATTTGCAGGTTCGTTTCGCGGCGGACGAGGTGGACCAAGCGCTGGATTCGGTCGAGGAGGTGGTGAAGCCGCTGGTTTTGGACGTGGAGGAGGAGATGCAGGAGGACATTCTCGTGGTGGAGGTGACGCTGTAGGCTACTCACGTGGAGGAGCAGACTCTGGAAGCTATGGTCGTGGTGGCGGCGATGCGGGCGGACTGCAGCGCGCAGAGAGCTTTGGCCATGACCAGACCTCACCTCGACCACCACCCTCTGGACCACGATCGTCCTACTCTCAAGCCACGCCGACCACCTACAACCGTGTTAACAGCATCACAAGCCAACCACCAACATTCCCTCGAGCCCACGCCGTACCGGACATACCCACTGGTCCCAAAGCCGGCCGCCATCCCAACAATGCGGCTTTGGCTACCCTATCCGCCAACCGCGTGCATCCTGCCATCGCCGACTTGCCGAAGATCATCGACGGTGGATTGAAAGCCGAGCCGCTGATTGACAGATCCAAACTGAACAAGTTGGAAGATGAAGCTGAGCGTTTGAGGAGGCAGATCGAGGAGAAGGAGTCTCGCAAGAGGAAGAATCTGAGGGAGTGGGATCGTTTGACGAGGGACACGGAGGCCGCGGCGTTGAGGAGCGAGTTGGCGGAGCAGGCTTTGAAGTTGCACAATGGCGAGGCGGAGAGTCAGGCGGCGTTCTAGTAGGACGCTTCCGCTTTGAACTTGCGCTGTGAGCTGGTGTGCAGAGGATGAATCACGTTTGCTGGCTTTGGAGGCACGAGTGATTTGGCAGAAGGCCATGGTGGGCATGGCAGTGGTTGCATGCCTTCCGCTTGATTCAATGGATTGATGGCTGCTCGATCACGCCAAGTTCTTGATTGGGAAGCACCTATGACAGGAAACACCAAGCCTAACGATTGGACTTGTCTCCATCTTTCACGAGCCCTGACTGCCATATCGGGCATGTCGTGATAGATCTAAAACACTAATCCTGCCGCTGTTCCTTGCCACGTGCGAGGGTCCGATCCGCGCTTGTAGCGATGTATCAAGATCTGGTTGGACGATGAATATGCCCTGGACTATGAGGTGATGGAACATGTTCTTACGTGCATGTGTACCTCATGCTGCCCGAGTTGAATATTTGAGTCTTCCAACTCCATCGCAAGTGACATTTCTCGTCAACAATCACTCCCTTCGAGAAGTGGTTGGAATGGCGGGGGCGAATTCGAATTCCTGGTGGCACAACCTACCTTACCTTAGGCCAGGCCCAAAATGACGTGGCTTGTGTGGGGAGATTTTGGCACTTTTCGAATTCGAGATTTCCAGCCGCCGCTTTTCTTTCATCAACCACAAACAACACAACTCCAACTCCAACACTTTACACCACTACAACATCACCTACACACTCCAACAACAACTCGATCATCATGGATTTCGGAGGACAGCAACAGCAGGGCGGACCGGCCATGGGCGGTGGACGTGCATGCTACAACTGTGAGTAAAATTCCCTCTTCTGACTCTAGCTGCCCATCAAAGTGCTCTGGCATCGGCGCGGCAGCGGCAGTGTGTGGAGGTATCAGGTACCATCCATCACGGCATACACTCGACTTCATCAACACAAGGCCGTCGTGTTCTGTTCATTCCACTGCCGCCTCCGACCACCGCGACATCCAATATGTCTTCACGAATGAAGAACCTTCAAACGCCAAGCCTTGAATTTGAGACTGATTTTCGCAGGCGGCGACCAGAGCCATCAGGCCCGTGACTGCCCACAGAAGGGAACCCCGGTGAGTTGCGTCGAATTGAGCGCCTCGATCGACTTCAGCTGACAACCTTCAAAAGACCTGCTACAACTGCGGCCAGCAGGGTCACCTTTCCCGCGAGTGCACCGAGCCTGCTAAGGACAAGGCCTGCTACTCTTGCGGCGAGACTGGACACATGTCCCGTGAGTGCCCCAACGCACCTCAGCGTGGTGGTGGTGGATTCGGCGGTCAGCAGGGTGGCGGCGGTGGTCGTGAGTGCTACAAGGTACGTTCAAAACTTCATCTTCTCTCCCCTCCCTCAATTTGCGCTAACAATCCCACAGTGCGGCCAGGTCGGTCACATCGCCCGCGACTGCAACGAGGGTGGTCAGGGTGGCTATGGTGGCGGCGGCTACGGTGGTGGTCGTGGAGGCTACGGTGGTGGACGTGGCGGTTTCGGCGGCGGTGCTGGCGGAGCCGGCGGCCAGACTTGCTACACCTGCGGCGGCTACGGCCACATGAGCCGTGACTGCACCCAGGGCCAGAAGTGCTACAACTGTGAGTTGCCTCCTCTACCCACCTTCACTTCACTCATACTGACTCCCCTCCCTCCCAGGCGGAGAGGTCGGCCATCTCTCCCGCGACTGCCCATCTGAGGCTTCCGGCGAGCGCGTCTGCTATCGCTGCAAGCAGCCCGGCCACGTTCAGGCTTCCTGCCCGAACGCCTAAACGCATCGACCCAAGCACGACGGACCATGGATTCAACGTAATCTTGCACATCGCACAGAACACGAACGACGAACAACGCGTGGACCTCACAACCTGGAATGACGACCTTGACTGGCAGCCGGACGATTTGGAAGGTTAAAGGGTGGGAGCATGAGAGAGAGTGTGGTTTCACGGGAAAAATGAAAACAGATGCGGTAGGGTCGGAATAGGTCATCCACGGTCACGACTGGAGTTTTATTACGAGGCATGCATCATGGTCGCTTCTTCTTCTCTGGGGTCTTTCAACTTGTTTTTCTCTGGCGTTGGCTAATAAAAGTTTGGCTGGCAAAAGGGAAAACATTGACGATCTGGGACTGGGAAGTGGCAAAACGCTGGGATTCACCAGTACAGCGATGCATGCACGTATAGTAAGGCCCTGTTTACTTAGGCCAGTATCCAGTATCGTACGCAGTATCTAGTAACGAGAAGATTCTCTACGCGATTCTGCAGTATCGCCTTTATTTAACTAGACGGTTAGTATCCTTGTTAGTATCCGCTATTACCGATATAGCTAGTCGCTAAGCACCGGTTACAATACGTCGTATCGTGAACGTATATTCGTATATTTAGCGCGTAAATCCTTACTAGCCTTATTACTGCTACTATAGAGTCTAACACCGCCGTCGCCGTGCTCGTAGTTACTACTATTGCTGTCGTAATTGTTACGCTATTCGTTCGTCGTATCGTTCCGGAAGAGCGGTAGTATATCCCTCTAGGGAAGCCTACTATACTTATCGATCTAGAGGCCGGTTAGAAGGAGGTACGGAAGTACTTATATAGTATAGAAGAGATATACTACAACACTACTCGATTAAAGCCGCCGGTATTACGTACATTAATTACGGAGATTAAGGAAAGAGGTAGTATAGGGCAGCGAGAGCTAAGGATCCGTATTAAAGAGTAGGTAATTATATTCCTTAATACTATAGTATATAACCTCTCGGCGAGAGACATTCGAACGAAGTACTAGCATTCGTTGCCGACTAGACCTACAATTATTAGTCGGATTAGAGCCGTAATCTGTCGTATAGGCGATAACTATATAGTATTACTAAAGGTTACTACGCCGCTCTATACGAAGCTAAAAGAGCTAGAGTTTAGAGCGTTCCGGAAGATGCTTAGTACTATTAATAGCATGTTTATCTATACTATAGTACCTAAGAATTAGTAAGCCGCGTAGATATGTCGGAAGAACTTTACCTTATAGAATGTTATAGCCGCGTATAATCTCGATTACCGCTTCCTATATACGTTAGTCGGCTAT
>JYJE01001376.1:0-25570 GCA_000983655.1 Zymoseptoria brevis
TTTTATCTACGGATACTAGGCGTTCTCTATATTACTATATACCCTACTACCTTTATAGAGACCTACGTCGTAGAGGGTACGCGCGAATCTAAGGCGATCTGCGCGAGCGAGAGCTACTTACCCTAATCGCCCTAACTATAGCTAACAAATACCTATAAGTAGGGCTCGACTTCCTAGTTTCGTTATTTAGTAGAACTATCGGTTTCCGGGTAGTACGTAGTAGATAGTCGCCGAACGATACCTAACTGCTTATATACCTCTTTCTATAGAGCGTTAACGAACTAAACGCCCCGATCCGACGTAATACCGGTAGGTAGCTAGTATATACCGACGTAGCAGTCGATAAGGAGCTCCGCGATACCCTTAGCGTCGAATTAGCCGGGAATAACTCGTAAGAGTATAGTACCTTTCCTAAGGCGATCGGTAATAATAAGAAGGATAGTAGCGCCGTCCTCCTTATTAGGCGCTAGGTCCGTAATAAAGTCTATCAATATCTCTATCTAAATACGCTCCGGGATCGGTAAGGAACGTAATAGCCCGCGTCGTTTCTCTCTCTAGATAGTAGTCTGTCCGTATATAGTATAGTTCTATACGAACTTACGTACTTCGGCGTTTATTCCTAGCTAAAAGAACTATCGAGATAGAAAGTCGATAGTAGTATTACGTCCGGCGTATCCGCTAAGGACCGAGTTATATATTGTTTAAATAACCCTTATCGTTAGCGGTTCGAAGAGAGGTAGCTAGATCCGTTCTCGAAAGCGAAGTAACCTATTCTATATATTATATTCCCCGATAGAGAGCTTAAGCTTAAGTTCTATAGGGAATGCTCGTTATCCTTACTCGACGGCCTCGAGTACGCGTAAGTAGCTATCCCTATATAGTAACGAGAAAGCGTCCGTCTAAAGCTATAATAACTCGGTATCGTCCGGGAAGGGAGAAGTAGGCGTAGATAGCTTAACGGGGAAGGCTTTTAGGCTAGAGTCGAGTAGGATCCCCTCTTAACTACGTAGCCTATCGTCGGATTCGTCTTACGGTATATCCTATTCTCGTCGAGATAACGTATTCGGGACTATAGCTTATTTACTAGGGCGATAAACTAATAATATACGGAAAGGCGCAAGAAACTCGCTCTATCGGATTTAGCGTTCGTTAAGAGACTTCTTAATAAAGAAAGGCTGGAGGTTCTTATAATCCGTAAGGACCTTAAATTCGTACTTAAGTCCGCGTAGTTCCGAATTCTATTTCTTTAAATACTTAACGATAGCTAAGAGTTCTTTATTATAGATATTATAGTTAATCTCGGTAATAGCGTATCGCTACGAGAAGAACGCTACCGGTCGCTAAGTCTATAGTACCGTATCGAATTAATATAGTACGCCGCCCGTAGCCTAGCCTAAAGAGTCGGGCTCGACTCGCGTCTTCTTATCTAGGTTATAGCTCGCTAGGACAGGTCCGTAGCTAAAAGCGTCCTTAATAGCCTCGAAAGCCTTATCCTATTCGTCTCCCTAACGAAAGCCTATTATCTTCTTCGTAAGATCGGTAAGAGGGCGTACGAGATTACTATACTTACGGATAAACATCCTATAGTAATTAGCGAACCCGAGGAACGAGTAGACTCTACGAATAGTAAGGGGTCTATCCTAGTCTCGTATAGCCTATACTTTTACGAGGTCTATTCGTACGCCGATACCTACTTCGACGATATATTCTAGGTATTTTATAGTACGAGTCTCGAACTCGTACTTCGAGATATCTAGAATAAGCTTACTATCCTCGATACGTTATAGAACCTACGTTACCTTCTCTCGGTAGTCTACGAGATTACTAGAAGAGAAGATAAGGATATCGTTAATATAGGCTATATAAAAGTTATCGAGTAGGTCGCGTAGGATCTAGTTAAGATACCGTTAGAAGGTAGCTAGCGCGCTAGTAAGACTAAAGGGGCAAACGTTCTACTCGAATAAACTATAGTAAGTACGGAAAGTGGTCTTCTATTCCTCGCCTTTAGTAATACGGATCCGGTAAAATATAGTAGAAACGTCTAGCTTCGTAAGCTACTTAGCTTTACTAAGAGACGTAAGCGTCTCTTAGATAAGTAGGAGGGGAAAGCGGTCTTTCGAAGTAATAGCGTTTAGGCTATAGTAGTCGATATAGAAACGAAGGCTACTACTAGGTCTCTTAGCGAAAAGAACTAGCGTAGCGGTAGGGGACTTACTATACTAAATATAGCCCTTCTTAAGGAGCGAGTATAATTCCTTCCGAAGGACTAAAAGCTCGTCCCGGGTTATATTATAGAGAGGGCCCTAGGGAGGTTTATTAGGTTTCCTATTACTATTAGTAGTAAGCGGGATCTCGTAGTTAAATCCGGGTCGATATAGCGGTAACTACTCTCCTTCCTAGATAAAGGTACGTATCCGGGGACGGTAGTATTCGGGAAGCTTCTTAATAATATCCTCTCGAGTAAGGGCTTTCTTTATATATAACGCCTTCTCGATGTCTTCGAGAGAGGCGGTAAATATAGTAATATCTCGTTTTTAAGATAACCGAGCGAGGTATCTAAAGGTAGCTCTACTAACGGCCTTAGCCTTCGTAGAGCCTATTAGCCGTATCTCGTAAGGTATCGAAAAACTATTAAGAAGGAACTCGAGATAGTTTGTCGACTCGATAACTTACGCGCTCTTATAGAAGAGATAGGGTCTCCCGAGAATAAGGTCCTCTTATAGGTTAGGTACGGTATAAGTAAACACTATAGACTTATGCCCGCCGACATCGAGAGAGAACTTAGTAACGAAAGAGATTTCTTTCTTCTATAAGGGGGATCCTTACGCGCCGATAACCTTTTATCTCGGAATAGGAATCTATAGAAGCCGGAGTTTCTTAGCTAACTATTCGTTTATTAGATAATATAATTAGCTACCGTTGTCGATAAGAGAGAATTAAAGTACATTATTATTAATAATAGCGGAGGCGTAGAAAAGAGATCGTTCTATTTTTATATCTCGAAAGATATTCTACTCTACTTCTACTTATATCTAACTCTACCTCTATAGACAACTTGTCGTAGAGGCTACTCGTTTTCCGATACCGAGTCGTTATCTTCTTCCGGAAAGACTTCCCGTATCTCGCGCTTAGCCTTACTAACTATAGCTTATACGGCGTTCGGGTTTTAGGTAGTAAGATAGGTATAGTCGGTAATAAGGTACCCTTTTATCCCGTAACGGAGATAGAGGCCTTATTCCCTTTAAGCCTATATTATATCTTTCGTAATCTACTTTGCTCTCTTCTTATTACTTAATTCGACTCGGTCTAACCGAGTCGGCTCCTAATCTATTTCGTCTTTCGACTCTCGCGGTAGGGTTGCCCGTAACCCTATTAATAATAGGGTCGCCCGTAACCCTATCGATAGTAGGGTCGCGTAGGGAGCGGAGGGTCTAGATATGTTCGACCGAAAACGAAGGTTTACGAGTAATCTACTAATAGTAAGAAGGTTCCTCGTAAAGGTCGAGTACTTATCCGGCGGGTTTAAGGCAAACGGGAGTAATACCTTACGTATCTCTTTATTAAGAGAGTTCTCGAGAAGAGTAATCTAAATACCTTCGAGCTTTAGGTCCGATTCCGTATCCGGCGAGAGGGTCTTAGCTATTCCCGCGTTAGTAAGAACTACCTCGAATTAGGGTAGGTAGGTCGTAATAGGTTCGTTATCGCGCTACTATATCCTTAAGAGGGTTTGTAGCGCTCGTTATTACTAGTTTATATTACCGTAGATACTATTTAGATACTCGAGGAAATTATATATATTACCTTATCCGAGCCGGAGAGTGTTCTTAATAGTCGTTCTTACTATTCTCGCCGTACTCTCTTCGAGCCTACTTATTAAGTAGAGGAATTACTCGAAGTCCGTACTAATAGCTACTTTAGTAATAGCGAGCTTCGATAAGGTAGTAAGGTACTAGTCTTCCTATTCTAATCTTTTACCGCCGAATGTCCGTAGCGTCGGGAGACGCCCTTTCGGACGTTTCGGCGCATCGTCGTTATTTATGTCCGTCGTATTTACGTTCGTTATTATTATTTCGATCGTATCTAGGGCGAGTATCGAGCTACTCGCTTCCGGCGTCTATTATACCGGTCGTTATATAGCTTATTTAAGACGTGTCTCGAGCTCGCGTTATACGAGCTCGTCGGTTCGATGTCGTTCGTTATATATAGCTTCGGTTTCTATAATAGCGGTATAATATTCGTTTCGAATCCGCTCTATTTCGGTAGCGATTTACGCCTAGAGTTTAGGTAGTATTTCCGACGAGGAATCTATTCGAAAGTAAGCTTTAGAAAATATAAGGGTCTAAACCGAAGTTGCGTACAAAGGTCTAGATCCGAATATATAAAATTCTAAAGCTACCGGAAAGAAGATCTATCTAGAAAAGCAAAACGTCGAGTATAAGCTATACGTACGCGTAGCGTCGCTTATCGTATACGTAGCCTTCTACTCGGCCGAAAGGAAGCTTATTCCCGATTCGGCCTAGTAGATTTCTAAACCGGCGTTTGTCCGTTAGCCTAGGCATCGGTATAGCTAATATAGCCTTAGGCACTAGCCTCTAATATAGGTGTTTCCTAACCGCTATAAGATCGTAGACGAATACCTACCTCTCGACCGATTATACGCTCGTACGCGTCTTTAAAATTATCGACGGCTACGAATATATTAACCTTACCGCGGACGAGAGTAACTCTAATAGCGGTAAACGGTAATATAATCTATACGCTATAATACCTAAAGGCTAGGCGCTCTTCCTCGAGAATTACTATATAAAGAGTAAGGATTAAGACGCTACTACCCTTACCGAGCTACTCGTTTCGTAGGTAAAGAGATAGATAAAGGACAACCTTAAGAGATAGAATAGCTTTACGTCGGATACCTATAAGACTATAAGGAAGGTCTATAGATGCCTTCGCGCTAATCTATTAATATAATACGTCTTCTACGCGCTCTATAATAGCTATAGTATTTAGCTCGGCATTAAGGACTTCGTAATAGATTAGAAGTTACGTAAGGGCATCGCGGTCTACGTAATAATACTTAAGGAAGTTACCTTCCTTACCGCGCTTCTTAAGCGCTCGAAGAAGACGATAGGCGTTTTACGTAAATACGCCGCTAATAATAAGACGTTTCTTCGAGCTATTACTATTATAGTTCTTACGCGTTAGGGCTCTTACTTCGTAGTAGTAGACTTACTAGCCTCTAGTAGTAACACCCTCCGTAACGCGGTATTCGATAAGAAGCGACTATTTAGAAATAGTAATAGTTAGTTAGCTAAGGGCAGTAAGCGTACTCTAGTATTACTAAAGGATAGTAACTTCTAGTAGCGCCTTAAGGACCTTTATACGCTCCTTATAATTATTAAGGACTTCTACCTTATAAGCGAGAGCGACCGTACGTACGTTAGCTAAGTTATTCCGCGCTAGCGTAATATAATAGTAGCTATTAATAAGAGCGGCGTACCTTATACTAATAAGGTTACTTAGCGATTTAAGGACCGCCTTACTATTTAAACTACTAATATTTACTAGGCCGCTTAGTCGCTCGATATTACTAATCTAAGCGTCTTAAAGGACACGTTTACTATACGCGAGTAAGAGTAGATAGACCGCTTCTTCGACGACTACGTACTAGCCGACCGCTTAACCGCCTTCCGTAAATAATATACTACCTTTAGGTAGTAGTAAGGCATCTTTAGTAATACTAATAACTACCTTATCGCTCTACGCGATAATCTATTTACCTACTAGGACCGCGCGGTATACGACGTACTTAACCTCGCTAAGTTAGCTATTCGCTTATATAATATACTAGCTAATTTAGTACCCTTAGAGCGCGCGTTCTTAGTAATAAACTACGTATAAGATAACTACCGTATACGCCTCTCCGTCGATAAGCTCGAGATACTAATATTTATCTACTTTAATACTAAGGCCCTTAACTACGTAATCCCCCTTAGTAAGTAGGCTACCGAACGATAACGTAAGAAGTACGAGATTCGATATAATAAGCTGCTCGTAGCGAAGGTATAACGAATAGCTAAACTCGAGTTTATTAAAGAGAAGGAGAAGGAGCTAGTAGAAGTAGGGCTATAACTACGATAACTTAACTACGTCGACGACGAGACTCTCGATAAGCTCGTTAAGATAGCTATAGCCGGTATAGGCTATAAGGATAAGGAGGTAGATAAGGATAAAGGAATACCGTAATAACTACCTCTACTACTACCGCCGCCCTTATAATAATAACTACTCGTATAGCTAATATTAATTCTACCGCGCCGTCTACTACCTCCTTAAGCCTTACTATATAGTTAGCTATAGCTTATAACGTAGTAGAGCTAGTAGTAGCTTAATATAGCTAGTATATAGATCTATAGCGGCAACTACTAGTACTAGACTCTTATAAACCCTTACTAGCTATACCCTTCTATCGAATAATAATATACTCGGTAAACGTACCTTCGACGACTTCTAAGAGTAATAGTAACACTATATTAGTAAATAAGAGATAGAGTATATTAGTAGTAGATATAACTAAGAATATAGGCGTATATCTCTTACTCGCGTAAACGACTCGTATAGAAGCTAAAAACACTATTGCCGTAATAAAACGGCTAGCTAATAAGAGCGCGAGAAACTCCTTTAGTTTTTAGTAATATTTACTTAATATATAGTAATAATAGTGTTAGAGAAGTTTGTAAGCCAGCTCTTCGCTAAAACAGCCAAAACCCCGCCAAAATCAGTCCGTGCACGAAGGGCTTGGCATAGCGAACCTCTCGTTTCCTACCGATCCATCCCTAACCGGGGTTTGAGGCTGGCTGAGCTGGGCGCCAAGTTGAAGCTAGTATGTATACAGGTAACGGACGAAAACCCCAAGCAAGACAATAGCGTCCAGACCTCGGCGATCCCGACAGACCTGGAGCCTCTAGATTGAAATGGTATGTGTCCTCGACTCGTCCTCGATACGAGTATGCGCTGAGGCGGGGTCGTCACGTCTGGCTGTGTACACGGAGCAGCATGTGTGAGGAGGGAAAGCAGAAAGACGAAGGGAGCAGGCCCAGGAGCGTGGTGACCATGGACTGTATCAAAAGTGAGCCCGAGCCCGTTTCCTGTCGCTGAGATGCTCTCGCGGACCTCGGCGTCCCAGTCCTCACGCTGGCAGCCTTCGTCCCAACTACCTTGCATCTCACGAACACGATCCTTACGACTTGCTCACTTCGGTCTTCGCCCGGGCTCTCCATACTATCGCAACTGCACCGCACCGGCGACAGACACGACGGGAATGGACGAGATTCAGTGTGGCTTGCATGCACACCTTAGCGAGCCCGCTTGATAAGAGAGTCTAATACAAAAGTAGGCGAGGTCTAGCGACTCTTGGCCATCCTGCGCCGCAGGGTCCAGGCCGTTCGAATTATCTGGTACGCTACCTGTCGAGCGCATGCAGTGGTTGCTAGCTTTACTTATGTCCAGCCATACCAAGGTCTATGGCGTCGGTGGGCTGATGAAGGTCGTCTGAGACAGGTCAGGCCAGGCCACAAGATGGATTTTCGAGCCGACATGAGGCGTTCAACAACGGTCTTCTTCGGTGAGTCCGGAGCGCCTCTTAGTAGTCCGGTCATACGATATGTCGAGTAAGGCTTCTGGAACAGCGGTGCAAGCAAAGCGTAATCTGGGCCAGACAGAGGCACGAGCGAACGCCGACGATATCATCACGATGAACGCCCTCCGGCCTGTTCATGCTCGCAGTACGACAGTCCCTCTCTTCCATTCCTTGTCTGTTCAAAATGAAATCCATCACAGCTTCATTGCTCTCATGTCTGGCAGCAGGAGTCGCATTCGCTGCCGCCGATTCATTGCCGACGGTCTACTCTTACAACCAACGAGACGTAGAGCCTCTTCGGAGGACGAAGCGCACACCGATTGCGGCAGAGCCCCTACAAGGCCGCGACGCTCCCCCACACTACCAGAGCGGCAGTCATCTCTTCCCTGCCATTCATCCTAACCTCAACAGAAGAGACGTTCAGCACCTCCACAAACGGCAAGCTGCAACACTATTCTACAGCAAGAATGGCGGCATTTGTGAGTGTTGACTTCACAAACTTGCGTGGATGTTGTCCTGACATAGTACTCTCAGATCTCAAGGACGCTGACATGGTCGCATCGATTGACGCAACCTTCCACTGGGAAGCAGTCATTCTAGATCATTCTGCGTCCATTAAGAACGTTACCTGCTCTCCTGATCAGATGTCGATTCTCTTGGACTCGCCACAGAGTTTCCAATCTGCTAAGAACAACTGGACCACTGGCGAGACGATCGTCTTCGTCAGCTCGGACAAGACCTGTCACACTGAGTTTCCTGGTCAATACGGTTACTTCAACACGTCTTCGGTCTCGTTCAACTCTCGATCGTTGACCGCGACTGCCAAGGGGAAGCAGATCTCAGCTGATCAGGCAGTCAGCGAGTTCAATGTCGTCTGGGGCGAGTGGCAGTCGGCCGGCGCACCTAAGGACGAGGACACCTTCCAAGCTGCTCAAGCTGCGAATGCTCGCACGGGTGCCACTACGACACGATCAACCACAACGACTAGCCGTTCCACTACCACATCCGGACGATTGTCAACCACGCCCGCTCGATCATCCACCACATCCGCTCGATCCACTGCTACATCCGCCCGATCGTCCGCCACGACGAGTCGATCATCTACGCCAGCTGCGCGAGCTCAGACATCGACGACCACATCGAGGCGGCCATCTTCTACAACTACAACGACGAGAAGATCGACGACCACAACGACGTCAGGGCGATCAAGTACCACAAGTCGGGGATCCAGCTCGACTACCACATCTCGGAAGCCCACCTCCACCACAACCTCTTCGCGGCAATCCAGCTCGACATCCACATCTCGCCGCTCTAGCTCAACGACAATATCTCGTCTGTCCAGCTCGACATCCACATCTCGCCGCTCTAGCTCAACGACAATATCTCGTCTGTCCAGCTCAACGACCACATCTGGTCGGTCCACTTCTACTACCACAGCGTCGTCTGTGCGATCGTCTTCTACTACCGCCTCCGGCAGGACTTCGAGCACTACCTCTCGAAGCTCAAGCACTACGACAGGTAACACCGCGGCACGACTCGCTGGCGCTTCCACCTCCACAACGCTGTCCGGTACCACATCGATGTCAGGCCGCACAAGCTCAACGACAACTGCGTCTACTACATCAACAACCCTGACAGCCGAGAGGTTGGATCCTCTGATCGCGCCGACCGGTACTGGTGTCTGTGCTGCGGTACCTACCGTCATCCCAGCTGGTATCCCTTCTTGGTTCACCAGGATCTCTTGCGAGACTGACTTCGATCGACGACTTGACAACTTCTTCACTTATCTCGCCGACGTAGCCAACCTTGACAGCTACCTAAAGCTGTGGGCCCCAGGTACCGGCATCACATCTGTTGATGTTCCGCGGCCTGGCCAAGATCTGCGCCTGGCTCGCCGTGGCACGCTCGCCCCGCGAAGCCTTGGCGGATTCTTCAAGGGATTGATAAAGGTTGTCACGGCCATTGTCAAGATCGTTGTTGCTGTCGCGAAGGCCATCGTTGCTGCAATCCGCTTCATCGCCGAGAGTATCCTACCGACATGGAATCCCAGTGGCTCCTTCAACATTGCTGTGGACATGGGACCTCCGTCTTTCCTGCTCACTGACACTCCCTGGGGTAAAGGTTTCAAGATGTACGAGTACAAGAGTGGTGAGAGCGCTTTCGGTCCCGGCGCCGGCATTCTTGCGGAAATGGTTGGCGCTGACAAGATCTTGACATTCGAGATCGATGGAGTGGAGCGTAAGTCGTACAACACATTCTCGATGGCTTTACTGTAGTCAGCAACTCCTGCTAACCGACTCATAGAGCTTCCCATGCCAGGTGTCGAAGTCTGGTGCGTCGACTGCGGCTTCGGAGGCGATATCAAGGTTACTGGTTCCGCTGTCTTTACCATTGTGGGACCTACCAGACTTATCCTCCGTATGGTCGGTGACCTTGATGCAACTCTACAGCTCGGCATCAACGGATTCGCCGAGTTCTCATACAAGCCCTTTGAGAAGAGACTTCTGACCGCTGGACTACCGGGCTTCTCTATTCCAGGAGTCATCAGCATCGGACCATACCTTACGCTGGATGTCGACGCCGAGATCCTCATTGAGCTTGAGGGTCAAATGCTGGCTGGTCTGCAAATGGAGTGGCCTGCCATCGGCTTCCAGGTTGATTTCATGGCGCCTATCAACTCGAAAGCCTTTGGCTATGCGCCCCGCGTAAAGCCAGTGTTCAACGTCTCTGCCACCGCAACTGTAACGGCGTCTCTCGGAATTCCAATCGGTGTCAACGTCGGAGTGTCGCTCCTGGGCGGCATCTTCGACAAGAGTGTGGCGCTCGTCGACCGACCTGCGCTTCAAGCTGTGGCCAAGTACTCCGAGAAGCACGATTCCGATGGTTCCCAGACCGGAACCGACGAGTGTCCGGGTGGCATTTACTTCTACAGCAATCTTGTCAACACGCTCGAGCTAGAAATCTTCGATGAGTGGAAGGTAAGTCTTGGCCTGCAATGCATCACTGAGATTCTCCGCTGACAATGTTTCTCTAGTACGACCTCGGTTCATGGGAAGGTGAAAAGTTCCTCGAAGGCTGTGTCAGCGACCAAGGCGTGGCCACCGTCAGACAACAGCAAAGTCCTGTGCCGGCCGGTTTCGTCCGTACTGGATGTGCCATACCGGACGACGCATTCATCAATGGCGGATTCGACGGCAATTACCACAACGAATGGCAGGTGGACTTGTCGCCCAAGAATCTGGGTGCAAATGAGAACGCAGCAACGGCTCAAGTCGACGGAAAGCCAAACCAGCAAATGTGAGTAGTCCTGGCTGCGGCCAGTAGGTTACGCCGCTGACAGCCTGACAGAAGCGTCAATCGCCAAGGTGTCAATGCAGGCGACTGCTTCGTGGAACTCTGTGAAGACATTCCTTTCGTTCCAGGTACATGCCGTCCCGACGGCATTTGCGATGGCGGTTGTGACGCCGCCTGCGACCAGCCAGGTGGCCCATGGAAGGTTCAGATTCAGCAACCCATGACCATGTGCACGTAAGTCATCATACTATTTTCAACACGGGATAGGCGGAGCTGACGATGAATGTTAGATACACTGAGTACGAGGCTGAGTTTTCTGCCATCCTCGTGCGTGGTGACGACACGACCTACTGCAAGGCCGAGAGATGGTTCATCAATGGAGTCTACGAAGCCGGCATCCAGAAGAAATACACAATTCCGGGGGATGTCAACACCATATATCCATCAGGTTCACAGAACAAGAATCCAGTCCCCGTGGGCGGTCCGGTGAGAACTCTTCACATCCTTGACACAACTGCAAGTTTACGCTGACCTCGATGAATACGACAGATCACGATGTCCATCCCTGCGAAAGACAACACTCCATCGTACCGCGTCCTCGTCGGCATCGACATCACATGCTACGGCGAAGACTTCGACTTGCGCCTGGACAACTTCAAGCTCGTACCAAAGTAAGCCTCCCAAATCTCATCATGCAAATTGTAGCTTTACTAATGGCATCAATCTGTAGTCAATTCGCCCAAAAGAAACGAAGCATCGAACAGCCAATGCTTGTCGTCGACGACTCGAAGGTCACAATTCTCCCGCAAGGCTCATCGATTGGAAAGCGACAGGTCCCAGAAGTCCCAGAAGCTCAACCAAGCAGTACCCCCGTCATTGGAGAGGGCACATCGGCTCCCGAGATCGCTCCTGCGAACAATGCTCCCAACCTCACTCCTACTCTTGCCGCGCCCCAGCTTGCAGGTGCCAGCACCGCTCCAGACCTCTCGCCAAACAACGAAGCGCCTTCGTTCGACGAGGTTCCGCTGGACAACAAAGTCACCGGTACCATCGGCGCCGCCGTACCGACGGCAACCGCGGTCCGCCTCGGTCGCCCAACTTACCAATTCCCGACCTTCGACGAGATCATGGAGAAGGCAACTCAAGGGGTCATCGGAGCTGCACCTGCAGGTGGCAGCGGAGCGCCTTACACTGGCTGGCACATGCTCCCCGAGCTCTCAGGAAAGTCTCGCTTGGCCGCTGCTGAAGACGGCAACTTCTACCTCGTGAGCAACAGCGGCGGCGCTTCACCAAGCACAAATTTCTACTCGGAGGACTCGATCGCATTCAAAGACGAGGCGGAACGCATGTTCTACTACTTCCCTGCGACGATGAAAGCCTACGGTGTCAGCCGCATGAGAGCTGCCAGTCCGCTCAACACCCCTCTCACTGCACAAATCATCACCATCATCCCCGTCACACTACCAGACACGGGAGGACGAGTCGCATACGTCGCGGCCGACACGTCTGGAAACAACTTCTTGCTGGCGTGGTGCACGGCGCCGAAGTGGCAAGGTTCGAAGGTGTTCCTCGTGTCTGATTATGACAAGGGCTTGAATACGCTGATGAGCGGTGAGGTCCAGTGGATTGTTACGGGCAATAATGTCACGGAATGTGATCCGCTCGTGCTGACGAGTAATGCTGGGGGTTTACCTGTTACGAATTGATGACTTACGTAGACAGTCGGAAAACTTGACTTCAGTCTACGATGTGCTGCTTGTTGGTATCCTTGAGTCTTGGGTCCTATGTTCATGATGATAGCTGTGTTTATACATCATCGCTTTATGCTAATGCATAGATCATACCGTACTGAACAGCAAATAAGCTTTAGCCTCTCAATCAGTTCCATGTGGCCGGAATAGGCAAGTGCAAAACCTTGTGCTCATCGGTCATGGCGAGCCGAGGTCATCGGCTGCAACAATCATTGCCCTCGCTGCTCCTTCGGCCGAAGCACTCAATCTTCCCAATTCATCTCTTTCCACCCGGACATCCTACTCACAATGACCCAGAGTCGCACCAAGACCGTTCTCATCACAGGCTGCACCCCCGGCGGCATTGGGGCTGCACTATGTGAAGAATTCCGGCATCGAGGCTTCCACGTCCTAGCGACTGTCCGGACACCCTCCAAAGCAGCATCGCTTAGCAGTCCGAAGCCAGCAGACGGCAGGTCGGAAGGATCGATAGAAGTGCTGCCACTCGATGTTACCAGCAAGGAGTCGATCGAGAAATGCAAAGCTCAATTGAAGACCAATGGGATCGAAGGCCTGGACGTGTTGGTCAATAATGCTGGCGGTCTCTTGACGGCCCCGATGCTCGATATGGACATCGAGGACGGGAAGAAGATGTTTGATGTCAATGTGTGGGGTTTGCTGGCGGTCACGCAAGCTTTTGCACCTCTCCTCATTGCAAACAAAGGTTGCATCCTCAACATCACTTCCGTTGCGGGCGCGCTCAAGCAGGCATGGCAGGGCGGATATAATGCTTCCAAAGCGGCGGCAACATTCTTCTCAGAGACTCTGCGGATCGAAGTGGAACCACTCGGACTCCGCGTTGTCACTGCCATGGTCGGCGAGGTGCAAAGTCAGATCTGGGAGCAGCAAGGCTCATATAAGCTGCCGGAGGGGTCTTATTACAAGTCCGTGGAGAAGTTTATCGTAGATCAAGCGGATGGAAAGAAGCAGTCGAAGGAAGAGCCCGCCGAAACTGTGGCGAAGAGTCTGGTCGATGATGTTCTCAGCGGCATCTCTGGCCAGACGTGGAGAGGAGGGCAGGCGGGTGCTGCGAAGAATGCTCTTCGATTCGTGCCGAGCAAGCTATTTGTGAGTCGAAACCCATCCCGCTGCGCCAATCTCCGATATCCTGACCCATTAATTCTGTGTCGTAGGAACGTATCTTGCATAAGGACCGTGGTGTCGACAAAATCACAGCTCCAGCATCGAAATAGGCTTGTATGCGAGATCGACTGCGTGATGGTACAAGCGAAGGTTTCTCGTGAGCGACGTAATGGCATAATTCATACAATTCGCCTACACACCAAGTGTCTGCCAGTAGATTGGCAAATTCCGGTACAATCTCTGGCTCATAATCAGCTGACTTTGTGATCGTTTCCACGTCCCGAGCATTTCGTGAGGCTACAGGCGCGTTGTTCGTCACTGCAGAACTGTCGCATGCAAAATTCGAGCATCACTGCCGGGAGGTCGTCTGAAAAAGCACCATGTTTCCCTCTTGATCTGCAGTTTCATCTTCGGCCAATGTCTGCACTCCCACAGACGTTCGGGCTGCAAGCGGCCTCAGGAAAAACAGGTAGTAGAGCACACCAACTGCAGTGCCCCCGAGGTGCGCTGCATGGCCAATGTTCGTAGGGAAAGAAGCTGGCGCACGAAGCAAGTTCAAGGCCACAAGCAGACCAAAGACATCTCCAAGAAACGACGATCCAGCGACAAACCAGTTGGGCACTGTGACAACGCCGGGTAGGAAGGGAACGATATCGACTCGCTTGGTGGGATCAGCGATTGCGGCAACAGCCATAAACGCAGAGACGACGCCGCTTGCTCCGATGCACGTTCTTCGAGTGGCCAGCATGGCGAGTCCGGTTTTGACCAGCCGGAATTGAATCAGCATACTCGCAGTAGCCGTGATGCCAGAGGCAAGTGTAACCGCACTGATGTGCTATGCGGTGATGCCGGGAACGTCGACGCAAGTCGTGGCAGCGACGTAGAGAGCGCACATGTTCGACAAGAAATGCTTGAGATCAAAGTGCACAAAGTTCACGGCGATTGTCGTCGAGAATTGATTGAGAGGAGGGAGGCTGTCCACGCTGAAAGAACGCACTGACGCCCATCCAGCCCTGTCTTTCGCGTGCAGTAAGTCGCTGGTGACCTTGACAGCAGTGTCTGTCGCTCCAGTAGTTTTGACGACCCATGCAAGACGCCGGCGGAGGAAGGTTTCCGAAGACCAAGCTGCCCACTTGTTGGATGCTTGAAGCGTGCGAGCGAACTTTAAACCTTGGAGGTAGGCAAAGGCTGGGACGTTGGCTAGACCAAGTCCGACAAAGCCGAGAGTTGCGGAGCGACGACGTGGATCTCGCGACTCTTTCGTGATCGGCCCATGTTCGGGGGTCTCGTGTGTCTCAGGACTCCGTTGATGGTATCGAGAATATCCGGTGAGCCATTTCTTGACCTGGTCCTGTTGGGTGCTGCTAAAGGAGTCCATCGCGGGGCTGGTAGATCTTGAAGGAGTCGGGTATGGTCGGAAGAGCAAGCAAGGGTAGAACTACCCTAGTTGCGCAACGATAGGGCGATGAGGTGGAGAATTAACGGCTAGTCTTGCACTCAGCAGCAGCGCCTTGCAGTCTGCTTGTCCACATCTTCTGCGTCTCAAATCGTTGGGGCACGCGCAGGAGAGCGGGGGAGCGGAGAAAGGGATCTGGGGGGTGATCATCACACTGGGCATGGGGTGCACGTGGAAGTGACTAATATGCAGAGTTTGCCGTGAGGGATACAACGGTCGCGAAGAGAGCAGATAGTCCTTTAACAACCCCTTCGCACCAATCTCGAGTTCCTGAAGTCGAAGGTGGGGCATTACGGATTTACTAACGTCGTCGTCATGTACATTTTTGAGATGGAGACCACGCCTCCGATGGAGCAGATCGCCCGGCAGGCGAACAAAGAAGCTAACGACACGCACTGCTGTTAATGGAACCAACATCAATTGTAGGCCTAAGCACAAGGCAAGGACTCTTAATCTAAGCATAGGAACAGGTACAGGCACAGGTATCTCTAAATCGCGCAACTCGTCTCTAAATCGCGCAACTTGTATTCACCACAACGAGAGGATATATAATCCATCTCCCGCGGCGACCTTCAACCGTAATCTCCCTAACAGTGCTCCCACTTTTTATCGCCTCTCCAAATCGACCCCTATTTGAGCAGCATTCCAACATGAAGATTACCGCCCTACTTTTCCTCGCGGCAGCCGATGTCGTACTTGGCAATGCAGTCTACTGTAAGGGTGCAACCGCCGAAGAGGCGGACGCTATCTGCCGTGAATCTAGTGGCACTGTTGTAAGTATCCTATCTTGTTTCGGCCGTAGTTTAAGACTTACACGCGAATACCTAGGCTCCAAAAAAGAGCGGTGTTTGCTGCCTTCCGTCTTACGTTGGCAGTAAAGGTTCCGGTTACGACATCCTCTGTGGCGAGACCCATGGCGGAATTACGACCCCCGTCACCCGGGGCGAGGACGACGGATGCTAGGGAGTTGATTCTGAGGAACGATGTCAAATGTTGATGCATTGTTATTCAAAGGAAGAAGAAGAAAGAAGGAACTATTGAACAAGGGAATTGAATCGCAGTCTTCTGTCCTCTCCGTGAACCTACCGCACTCACGAGTGCTCTGTGCTCCCTTCTAGTCTATACACCTATCAGCCACTGTACATATCGGCCGTCAGATCCACTTACCGGAATGGCAAACCACTTCAACAATGCATTCTCATCGGTGGGCACAACGCCATGGTCAAAGAAATCCTTCACAGCTATGCATCGAGCAATCTCACCGTGGCCAGTTGGCGCGACGCAGTCGGACATGCCGCCAGCACCACCGGAGTCGCCATAGAGCCTGGTGGTGAGAGGGAAGACGAGGTCAGAAAGCTTCATACCTGCCCCCGATTGCAGAACGCTGACAACTCGGCGTGGTTTTAGAGTCTCGCGCCAGCGTAGAAGTCGTTCGCGTGTCAAGTCACGCACTCAGGAGCCTCGCTCGTCTCTTTATCATTGTGACGCAATAGGTCGGTGTCTTTCAAGCTGCATGATGAAGTTGTGCGTGAGAGCTGCGGTTTTGTGTGAGGCTGTTGCCCGTGGTTGCCGTTGTCGCTGACTAACGCCGCGACACGGAATCGACGAGCCTGCCGAGCTAGCCGAGGTATCAAGTCAACAGACTATCGTATCAAATCGTCACTCTGTATCCCATCGCAAGAGATCTTTAGACCACACGACGTCGTCCTCCACAGCCCAAATATGTCGCGCAGCGAAATCAATGTCATCGCAGTAATGCGGCCCAAGAAGGGCAACACCCAGAAAGTAAGCTTACGGCTCAAGCTCCGATCCTTGTCAATGCTGAGTGACAACGAAGGTCGTGGACCTCCTCAAGGAGGCCGCAGCACACGTCGAAAAGGACGAGAAAGACACGACCCGCTATGAGATCTACTCGTCCTTGCGTACAGCCAAAGACGGCACCGATCAGATCTTTATGGTGGAGAGGTAATTTTTTGCTCCTGGAACTCGAGGACGACTTTGCTGACTCGGTCTCAGGTACAAGAACAAGCAAGCCTTGAAGGAACATGGCGAGAGTGCCGCTTTCAAAAGATTCCAGAAGGATGTTGCTGATCAGGAGCTCATGCTTGGACCTCCGACGATCCACGTACTTTCACAGCGTGGAGGCTTCAACGCTAAGCTATGAGCTCGCCATATGCTCGGTCGTTAATGTATACAGAGCTATGAATGTAGCTCACGTTTCCAGCCCGTCATGCCGAGTCCGAGCGAAAGACGAATTGGCGTCAAGAGAAGTCTCCAAAAGGTCCATGACAGCACCCGAAGATTTCCCGACGGTGTAGACCAGAGCAATCCGCTACCAATGATCACACGAAGATATGCGCCGGTGTACGAATGAATGTCGGGAGTAATTCAAGGAGCGTTTGTCTTCTTCCACCTGTCGGAAGCCAAGCGCTGCAATGTAATCGGATGAAACTCCGGTCGCCACGCTGATCATTCTGGACAGTCTCGTCTGATCCGGCACGGCTGGGAACATGACTACAGGAGGAGACCTGAAGAGCGAAGTCGACCTTATCTTGCGACCAGGATCGCATCGTATGTGGACGAGCAAACGATTTTTGGTATCTTCTCTTGGGCCTCGGGTTCGCTTAACCTAAAGCAGACATAAGTTACAGCTTCCACCCAATGGATCAGATGTTGCAATGCATACCGTGCATATCGTTCGAGAAATGCACTTCACACGAGACCAGGAGCTCTCCGCAATGTCTCCGCGTTACGGGCCCTTATAACAATATCGCATACTCGTGAGCGACTTCCCTCACACATTCACCACCAAATACACACCACAGAAAATACCGTCAAAAGTGAGTGCATAGCCTCACATCGCACTGATTTGACCGTCTTCCTTGCTAACAATCGATCACAGTGGCTCCGGTCCCTCTCACAATCATCAAAGGCGCCGGCCAGCAGCACATCCCGATCCCCGACGGCGAATCCGCCATCGTCGCAGACTTCCACTCGATCCAGACTCAAACTCAAGAAGGCGTTGGCCCGACCTACCTCACATCCGGCTTCTACCGCATCCAGCCAGGCCCAACCCGCAACATTCCCACCTACACATACGAGGAGACCAAGTACGTCCTCAACGGACAGATCGACGTTCTCGATGAGGCGACCGGCGTCACACACCACTTGGTGGCCGGAGATTGGGCGTTCTTCCCGGTGGGCAGCAAGGCACAGTTCTCGAGCAAGAGTGGTGGAACGGCTTTCTTTGCGGTGACGAGGCCGGTCATCAACACGCATCCGGGTTTGGTGGGAAGGGCGGAGAAGGTGCCAGGAACCCAGAGCAGGCTGTAGAATGGCGATGAGCTGAGATGGGGTAGCTACCCATGTCTGCGATGGAGGGTCTCATGAGTGACGTATCGGGCTGGCATGGTTCCGTATGCACGCTACAATTTCAAGATCACTATCGTATTGCACTGTCGATTCTTTGAGCGTCAATGAGCATGTTCAGGATGGAAGTGGACCATGATTGCTGACTTCCTTGTGAAGGAAGGGTACCTCTTCTTGAACGACACATAAGGTAGTTCTACACACGACATGATGCCCTAAAATCTAATCCTCGCCGATTATGCCATGAGTTCATACTCCGGGTCACTCCCACAATACCATCACAAGTACTGATCATTCCGGATTCTTTCCCTTCCCACGGCCCCGCGGGAGAGAATATCGCCTCCACAACAATTGTCCTGTTTGTTCGCAAGATCACGCAATCTCGTGGGGCCAAACCTAAGGTAGGTCGATCCCCCACCTCACTCGTCACACCTCGATCTTTTATATATAATCTCACCTGCTTGTGGCGACCTTTCACCGAAGCATCAAGTCCGAATTTACGCTCAGTCACACCACGATGGAGGCAATACCGTATTCCGACGCCAAGCTGCGTCGCATCCTATCGGCGGTGCGCACGATCGCGGTCGTGGGCGCCTCGAGCAACTGGAACCGACCTAGCTACTTTGTGATGAAGTATCTGCAACGCAAAGGATACCGAGTGATCCCCGTCAACCCTGGAAATGCTGGAAAAGATTTGCTCGGCGAGCATGTTTATGCCAATTTGCGCGACATCCCAGATCAAGTCGATATGGTCAACGTGTTCAGGGCATCACACTCCGTTGGACCTATCATGGACGATGCGATTGCCGTCGGCATCAAGGTGGTCTGGATGCAGCTGGGAGTCCGCAACGACGAAGCCGCCGCGAAAGGCGAGGCAGCAGGTATCGAGGTGATCATGAATCGCTGTCCGAAAATCGAATTCGGCCGCCTGGGTGGCGAACTGTCCTGGAGCGGTGTCAACAGCGGCATTATTCGGAATAAAGCAGCGCAGGCGCCGACTGACCGTCGGACCAAGCCACGCGACCTGCCACCTATCAACATTGATTATGGCTTCGAAACCCGAGCGATCCACGCAGGAGCCGCGCCAGATCCAACCACTGGAGCTCGTGGGACCCCAATCTACCAGACCACTGCCTATGTCTTCGACGATGTCGAACATGCCGCATCTCTGTTCAATCTGCACAACTTTGGCTACATCTATGGCCGACTGACCAATCCGACGGTGTCGGTCCTCGAGGAACGTGTGGCCAGTCTGGAGGGAGGTCGGGCTGCTGTCGCCGCATCTTCCGGACATGCAGCACAGTTCCTTATTTTCGCTACCATGCTGGAGCCCGGCGACGAGTTTCTGGCTTCAAGTAAGCTGTACGGTGGCTCTCTCACGCAGTTCAGTCTTTCGTTCAAGAAGCTCGGCTGGCACTGCCACTTTGTCGACCCAACGGATCCGGAGAACTTCCGGCGTGCCCTCACGCCCAAATGCAAGGCCATTTTCATCGAGAGTCTCGCCAATCCTGGTGGCATCATCAGCGACATTTCCGCCATCGCTGAAGTCGCCCATTCAGCTGGTCTGCCACTGATTGTCGACAATACGCTCGCCACACCATATCTATGCCGGCCTTTTGAATGGGGCGCCGACATCGTGGTTCACTCCACCACCAAATTCCTTGGCGGCCACGGTAACGCAATGGGCGGGATCGTCGTCGAGTCCGGTAAATTCGATTGGACTCAGGGCGGCAAATTCCCATCTATGACCGAACCTGAGCCTGCGTATCATGGCCTGCGCTTTTACGAGAACTTTGGCGACTTTGCTTTCACCACAAAAGCTCGCGCTGTCGCACTGCGCGATTACGGTCCGACCTTGGCGCCAATGAATGCTTTCCTCACCATTACAGGCATCGAAACACTGCACCTACGCATGGAGCGACATTGCAGCAATGCGAAGGCCGTTGCCGAATACCTCGCCAAGGACTCCCGTGTCGCTTGGGTGTCGTACGCCGGCCTGGAGGACAATCCTTACCGAAAATTGGCGTCCAAATACCTACCTAAAGGCTCAGGGTCCGTCTTCACCTTTGGCGTCAAGGGCGGCTACGAGACAGGCATCAAGGTCGTCGAGAGCGTTAATTTGTTCTCCCATCTCGCCAACGTCGGCGACACTCGCAGCTTGATTTTGCATCCGGCATCGACTACTCATCGGCAACTCAGCGACGAGCAACGGGAAGGCGCAGGCGCTGGACCCGATGTGATTCGTTTGTCGATCGGCTTGGAGACTGCGGCTGATTTGATTGCGGATTTGGACAGAGCGTTGGGATCAGACAAAGTTGCGGACGGCACAGGTCACTAAATGGTCGGGTGTATGTAGAAGGAAGAAGTTGCATGGACGTGCCCATGATGGCCATAGACGCCTAGGCTCGTCTTGCCTTAGGCATCATCAATCACCAGCAATGAACACCCGCTACCTACCTAGCCCGCACCACCGCAATCTCATCAGATCCCAACGTCGTGTATGCGCCCAGCGAACGGCGAAGACCGACTGCCATCCCTGTCACAGAAGCGGGCCACCGCCTGCCAAGGCGACCTCTTACATACCACGACTTGAGGTCGGACTCCAGGACTGGAACGACTTCGCCCTGGAAGTTTTGTATGCTACCTCATCACACATCGAAGTCGATGCAAGTCGACGGGTATTGCCAGCCTGATTGCTGGGCTTCCTCCGCACAAGGGTATTTCTGGCCGCTCTCGGCACGTGTCTCTTTTCTCTTGGGCTTCTGCTCGTCCTGGCTTGACATTCCCTGGGCACCGGGCCAATGCCTCCGCTGGGCAAGAGCAACGTTCGGCACTCGCCGACGCAAGTGCGAAGAATCTTACATGGAGCAGTCTCCTTCTTCTGAGGGAGACGGCGACGGCGACGGCGGTGAGGCGAGATCTGTATGACTCTTGAACACCTCTGTTTCTCTCCCATAGTGTCAGAGCGAGCTACCACCACTGCACCACACACTCGGCCCTGACAGCGGGGCAAACACCGCAGCAAGGAACAGGTCGAGCTCCGAATACGGACAGACCTCACGCAGTCCCTGTTGCTATCTTTGGGAGAGCCAGATACATCGCGACCGGCTGGGACACGATTCCGAGTGATGAGCAGACAACGGTGGTGAAATGAGGTCAAGGACAGTGTGATTGCGCATTTGAAGCATCAAGGACTCCGACCCTTGCTCCTCGCAGTTGGGGGTTCGATGTGATGGCCACGAACGATGATGCGTAGCATGAATGCTATCGACCGTCGGCCATCGAAGTCGTTCACACGCTCGATCGATTGTCGAAGTTCTTGGGCGTTGCTGGTGCTCGAGCCATGAGACGAAGGCTAGTGCGAGAAGGTGTCGCTTCTCGCACATCGCCCATGGCCATCTGATTGGAAAGACTTCCGGCACTTTTCTAGTGCGATTCCATGCTGTGTCTTTCGCCATTGCGTGATCACTCATCGGACGCCGTTCACTCCAGGAACAACGGCGTTTCCGACTATATCGAACTCATTCCACGCTAAATCAAATCCCGGCAAACGCGGCGAAGCGGATTTCTAGCATGCTCCTGGAACTCCAGCTTCTCCGGACTCAAATTGCGTGCGAGGACTTGAAGCCGTTAACTGTAGAGACTATATCCCTTCTGGTATGTTGCCGAAGCAAAGCTTTACGCCTCGTGGCTTACTCGTGTTCTGGAGCGGGGATGACTGGTTGCCACTTGCATCTAGCTACTTGCCGTCAACCCACATGGGCGGCATTTTCCCTGCATGCCAACGGCGTCGATGCATTCTTGCCACCGTGCTGTTCGAGATGCTCTTGAATGCCAACATCTGCAAGTATCCCGGACATCTAACCTCTGTTGTGTACAAATCTTCACCAACAAGACCACAAGTCCAGATGTGTCGGAGTTTTCGGCCATGTGATTTGACAGATGGCGCATTCTGTATGAGCTCGGTGAAGAGGTCGCTGCCTTGAAGCCGTACGCCAGACGGCCCAGAACCAATGTTTGCTGCACGCTATGCAAAGCCGTGGGGTAGCTCAACGCAAGGATGGCACAATATGGGTAATAAAGAGAATTATTAGACATCTCATTGACCCCGGTCTTGGCTTGATCACCAGCCTATCGCGACGTCGGTATAAGAAAGATCACGAGGCTTGCGAGGCAGCGTTTTTGTCACTCAGAGGCGCTCCACGTCATTGCACTCCAGATCGAGTGCCGCCTCCACAGATGTCAGCGGCAATTCGACGGACCTTGTCTCCCAAGAGGCTTGCTCGTATAGAGATACACCGCGGTACAGTGGGGAATGATTGAGAGACTAGGCTGACGACGTTCAAGTGACGATACCCGACTGAGCGGAAGCCGGTGGCAGTAGGGCGCTTTTACCGCCTTTACCGGCCTTTCCTCCACCTACGCTGCCTACTTTTCTTACTACCGGAATAGCTTCCACCGAAGGCGTGTAGCCCTTGGTGGTAAGCTTAAACAAAATTTCGACGATCATTTGTCGATCCTTGGAAGCCACACTTCTGGTTCCTTTCACGAGGCGATTTTGGGTCTTGGTGGATCTCCAATTCCCCACGGTCTGCGGAGAAAGGGTTTCCTTGCGATGCACTGGATTGGTTGTAGATGGTGGAGAGCGCTGCGTGGCGTCCGAATAGTCGTACGGGGCAAGTTGAACCTCCTGGCCTTTGCCGATCGTTGACAGAAACGTCCACTTGCCGAGTGGAGGTTGAACATATATTAAGGTGGAAGGGTGTCTGCGATTCGTTTCTTCACCACCATCTACAACTTCACTCATCGACCTCCTCATCAGCCCTTCCACTTCTTCTTCCAAGCCATCATGAGGACCGCTTTTTCGATTGCAGCGTTGGCTGCCTCCGCCGCAGCATGGCCTATGGTCATGCAGGCCGACAATAACATGAAGCGCGCCAGTGGAGACATTCCCAACACTGGAGTCGGACATCAGAACCCAGTCTTTGACGCAAAGGACCAATACGTGGATGTCACCAATGGTGGCCCCAATGCTTTCCAGAGCCCTGGCTCTGGCGACCTTCGTGGTCAATGTCCCGGCCTCAATGCCGCCGCCAACCACGGCTTCCTTCCAAGAAATGGCAAGGCCACCGCACAACAGACTGCCGACGGTCTCGGAGCGGCCTACAACATGAGCCCTGAGTTGGCTATCTTCCTCGCGACCTACGCAGCGCTCATCTCTGGCGACCCAGCTACTGGCACATGGAGCATTGGTGCTGGATTCCCAGGCACTGTTCCACTCCTCAGCAGTCCTACCGGTATCGTGGGAACTCACAATCGATATGAGGGTGACGCTTCCATCGTGCGCGGAGATGCGTACCTCAACAACGGCCGAGTCGGCGTCTTCCAGTGGCACAGCTGGAACAATCTCTGGAACCTGGCCGGAGACGAGAACAACCTCGATTACTACAAGATTCACAGACAAAATGCATACACGCAACAGTACAGTGAATCCAACAACCCTCACTACTTTTCCGCCCCCTTCTCCGGAGCTGTTACGCCTGCTGCGCACAACTTTGTGATTGGCTTCATGTCCAACCACTCCGCTGAGAACCCAGGTGGCTTCTTGACCCGCGAGGTCCTCAGCTCCTTCTTTGCCGTCACTGGTACCGGTGCCGGCGCTTCTGGCGACAACCCCGGCGACTTTGTGCAACATCGCGGCCAGGAGCGCATCCCTCTCAACTGGTACAGGCGTCCCTCCAGCTCGCAGTCCACCCTCGCCGATGTTGCTCTCGACCTCACCCAGACTATCAAGGATGCTCCCAACGCCGTCAAGATTGGTGGCAACACTGGAACTGTCAACAGCTTCGTCGGTCTCGACATTGCGGATGTCAGTGGAGGAGCGTTTCACGCTGCCGACCTCCTGAACGGCAACAACCTCTTGTGCTTCGCCACGCAGTCTGCTCAGGCTGGCGATATCGACGCACTCAAGTTCCTCACCGCTCCGCTCAAGTCCATGTTCGAGAACGCTCTTGGAAGCCTTGGCTGCCCAGAGCTTCTCAACTACAATGGCAAGCCTCTCGCCCAGTTCCCGGGTGCTCGAGATCTCACATCTACCTTGAAGTAGGTGTGTGTCTACGACACATAGCCGCGACGCAAGGAGAAGCCACGGTTTGGCACAAAGGTTTTGTAAATAGCTATTAGCGCTGCAATGAATATCTTCAATGAAACAATCAATCAGTCAATCAATCAACCAAATCGTCAGCAGTACATGATGTGATGCCATTCGAGTACTTCGACGGTTCCGGACAATTGGGTGCTTGAGCCTCTCCTTTTGCAAACCAAGCTTGATCTCTTTGAACGAAACATGTTGACTCAACATGTTGGTGTGGTGGATTTGGTTAGTGGTAGTGGTTGGTGCGGTTACCGGTTGGTTTGGTGAGCGATTTATCGTCTGTTAGTAGTAGTGGTAAGGATTCACGTGTATACCGGTAACCAACCGGAAATGGCTCCGAACTAATAGGATTAATAGATATACGGCCAAGCCGTAAACCTCCTTTTTACGCGTTGTTGTTGTATCCAGCTCTTGCTATTACCCTTATTTACTACCTTATTTACTACCTTATTTACTACCTTATCTACTACCTCTTAATATACTAAAACTATGCCCTTTTAATAGCTAGTTACCTCTACTAGTACTACCGATAACTACATCCTTAACCCCTTAAACCCCCTCTTCGACAAGCCCTTATTACCTAACTATATTACTATTAAAAGCGTAAGTTATATACGTTAGCTCGAGTTCGTAAGTAGTAAGAGCCTAAGGAAGCGTAAGAGCGAGATATAGAATAATAGCGAGCAGCTAGTACATCCGAACAGTAAATCCTACTACTACTACTACCTCTATAAGGATTAGCGGAAGAAGTAGACATTACTAGTAATTAATAGTAATTAAGGCCCTTT